>JAUJYS010004553.1:0-11848 GCA_033995665.1 Melogona broelemanni | reverse complement strand
CCGGGTTCGATTCCCGGCGCAGGCTTTCGTTTATTCGATTCTGTGGTACTGGAATGTGCCCCTCACATATTGCCACAGCGACACGAGGGGTACAATAACCCACTGTAGTGCTATTCACTACAGTGATCAGGAATAAAAAAAACTTGGTTGTACTTGCCAGGAAAACCTTTCAAATGTAAAATTGTGTCCTGACTACATGACCAAAATACATTTTCACTGATTTTCCAGGTGTGTAGGAACCCCGAGAAAAAAATAATAGACAACAGAAACTTACTCGTGACCAATGGCTTTCCATTGAAGAACCACTCGACCTTGAGGTTGGGGTCGGTATGCGGCTCGATGCGGCACTCGTAGTGGCTGGTCTGGTTTTCATCCAGCTCCACAGGACCGGTCAGAGGAGTCACGAAGCGTGGTCCCATGGTGATCTCGGCGTCCTCGTAGGTGGCGCGCGCGTAGCGTGACGAGTCCTCCAGGTAGCGGATCTTCTCCAGGCCCTCCGGGTGCTGCGTCTCCAGCAACAGGCCTCCCTTGCCTATTCAATACAATAATACACAAGTTCAGAACAACGTAGTGTTCAATGCCTAACTGCAACGTCCAAGACGTATCTTATGCGCAGTGTTTTGGTTCGTTCCTTTTGAAAAGGAACACTTTAAAATTTAAGTTCGTACAGAAATTAAAAGTCGTTTCTAGCTTTTTTCAAAAGACACCTGAAACTTTTCCGTTCCTTAGATTAAACAAAAATATGCTGAAAAGTGCAATGTTCCCAAAAAATTGAGATTTCGTTCATTAAGACGCCAAATGGTCATTTTTGCGGAAACCTGATCTAAAGGACATATGCCGATTTGTGGGCACAGCTCAAAATATTAAGCAATTTTTATTTGATGTTGTAAAATTGTTCCGCTGTCGATACACTTTGGATCATTGTTCTCGAAGATAATTGAAATTTATGGCAAAATGAAGTAAAAAGAAAAGAAAGCTCCGTTCGAGTTTTTCTAAAAAATAGCTAAACCATTCCTAACGTTCCTAGTTCCTAGGAAAAGGAATCTCGGTTCTAGAAAATTAATCCCGCAAAAAAGGAACAAGTTCCTAGGAACGGAACTTTTCCGTTCCGTTTTTACCCAACACTGCTTATACGTCACTCACTCTTGAAGGGTTACAAAAATATCGAGTCAAGCTTACCAGTGACGACGAGGGTGGCCGAAGTCTCGGCGGTTCCCAACTCGTTGGTGGCCTTGCAGATGTAGGTGCCGGAATCATCGGGTCGCACGTACTTCAGGTCCAGAGCCACAAAGCCGAAATCGTGCATGGTCAGGACGCGGGTACCTTAAATTGCAGGTTGACTCGATTAATCCAAAATTGATCATTCTACGAGAACTGACTCGATTTGGTAAAAACCACAAGTATCACTTTTTTCAACATCAGGACCACCGTTCCTTGCCTTAGTATTTTGAAAGATTTGGCTACGCTATTGCAGAAACGTTTGTCTAAGCTCAGTTGAAATTCATGGCGAATTACATAGAGGATTGAAAAGTATTTGTTTCGCTTACAGAAAAATTGGTCAAAAAATGACATAAAAGTTGGAAAATAATAATAAGATGGAAAAAATAAATGGAAAATAATAAGATGGTAGAGAATAAAATTGAAGGCGGAAAGAGTAAGGTGACAAATAGTAAGACGGAAAAGAAGAGAAACAAATAAGATAGAAAGGAATAAAATAAAAAATAAAAAGAATGGAAAAAAACAAGATGGAAAATGAAAATAATATTTTAAAATGTCTCCAAAAAATAACTTTGCCAAAAAATACTAACGCGCTTCTAAAACTATTCGAATTTCCTGAAATCCTAATCGGAGTGGTCACTATTTCGAATGTACACTTGCCACTAATGAACGACAAAGTTCTGTCATCTTCGAATTTCGACACGGTGCATGAAACCGAATTGCATTTGTAAGTCGTGAAATAAACTGTTGAAAACGGCCAAAGTGGAACACTCACCGGCCTCGAGGGAGATTCCGTTCCGGTACCACTCCACCTTGAGCTTGGGATCGCCCACGGGGATGAGTCGGCACTCGAAGTGCGCGCTCTGGTTCTCAGCCAGCCGCAGATCCTTGGGCGCCTGGGTAAAGACGGGCGCCTGCGTGGTGATGTCCTCGGCGAACGCCTCGCGGTAGTAACGAGTGCTGTCCTCCAGACGCTGGATCTGCTGCAGGGCGTCCTGGTTCTGAGACTCCAGGTAGATGGAGCGCTTGGCTGTGAGGGACGAATTGAAAACTCAACGGATTAGTAAATGTGACTGATATTGTTCGAGGATATAAATTCGCTTCTAACAGTTCAGTGGGGACTTTACATTTTTTGCATTTGTTATTTTCCATATTTGACGTTTTCCCAATTTTGACGTTTTTAAAATTGACCTTTTCATGTTCATCGCTTTTTGTATTAGACGTTTTAAGCTATTATTGACGCTATTCATTGTCGACATTTCAGAACGTGACACCGTTTAGCATTAGCAGCTATCTTTTAATAAACTTTTTAAATAGCATTTAAACATTTAAAAATCTTTTTAAATAACTAGGTTTTGAGTTAAACCATTTTTGATATTTTTTTCTCTTAGCAAACGATATGGATAGACCTCTGCGTCAGTATCCATTCAATTTATGATTTAACCTGTTTGTAGAAAGCCGAAACCGGCAACAAATGTCTGTCAAGTTTTGTGCTCTCACCTGTGCACTTGAGTACGGCTGTGGTGACGGCGGTTCCCAGAGGGTTGGTGGCCTTGCACGAGTAGGTGCCGCAGTCTTCCGGATAGGTGGTCATGATGTCCAACGCCACGAATCCGAAGTTGTGAGTCTCGATGAAACGAGATCCTATTCCGAAACGAAACAGGGATGGCATTTAACAAACGGTTTAAACCGGGTTAAACGGTTAAAAATCAGAAGATGAACATTGGATTACTGTAGAGACTACAATATCTGTACGCTCGTATTTGCAACTCATTAAAAAAAATGGTTGTTCTTGGATTGAATTAAATAAAAATAAAAATGTAGTTGTGTCAACGCAGCCAAAGAGCAGCGAAGTGTCGAAGAGTGCTTGCAAAACGTTGACTGTACCGCACTGCACTGTTCATGGTGATTGCCTGTTTATGAGGGGCAGCACTTTCTGACTGCAATGCTAGCCCGTATCAAACAAAAAATAGTTCATAGTAATTTTGAAAACAGAGGTAGCGATTCGGAAAGAAAGAAAAAAACTTGAGTGAGCCAGAGTTAAAAATTTTACAAAGTTTATTGGTTTTGTAACAAACAAAAAATTAACTTATTTATTATCAAGAAAAATATGCCGATTCAAGGGGCGTCTAAGGAATGGAAACTCAATAAATATAAAATCTTTAAAAAGATAAATGGAAAGACGACCTACCCGACTTGACAGGCACGCCATTGCAGAACCATTCGACCCTCAGATTGGGATCGCTGACGGGGATGAGGCGACACTCGAAATGAGCGCGCTGACCCTCCTTAATGTTGATGTTCTGAATGGACGAGGTGAACACGGGAGGCTGAGTCGAAATCTCCTCGTTTATTTCCTCGCGATAATATCTGTATTGGGTGAAGAAAATAAGTGTTCCTTTGTCGCTTTTTTGTTCGAACTTTCATTCTATTCACGAAACTTTAAAATAATTACGGAAATAATTTCGTTTGATGCTCATAAATTGTCTGTCCGTATATAATAAAATGAGCGATAGCACATTTTAATTGTAAACAATGTGCAATTTTAAATCTAGGATCGTTAGATGATGGATTTGATTTGAAGTTTTGGTCTGAACTTAAATCCAAATATTAAATTTTAGATGGCATACATTTTTTTGCTGTTTTTAATTTTTATTACATTTGAATCGATCGATCAGGAAACAAAATCATTCGTTGTAAGAGCATTACTAAATAAAATAAATTAAGATCCGCTTCATGGACTTTTCTGAATCCTGAAAGTTTAACGCTCGGAGGTCTCAGGCAAGAAACGAAAAATAGATAAACTAAGTAGGGAAAAACCAGTTGAAATTACCGTGACGATTCCTCCAGATAGTGGATCTTCTCCAGTCCGGCCGGATGCTGAGTCTCCGTGTCAATTTCTTTGCTACCTACGCAGGGTCAAGTCGAGGGGGGAGCAAGTCAGCTATCGCGCATGCGCAGCAGCCACCCTACCCGAACACACACAGCGGGTCTTGCGCGAGGGTGGGACAACGTGGAAGAATCTCGCAGGAAAAGTCAAACCACGGTTCGGCAGTGAACGTCATCGGAATGTAGCCGGAAAATTCGAAATAAATTTACGTCTCATCGCCACAAGTTTCTTTTCAACCGAAAATATTCCGAATGCCGCTCAAATCTCGGTACCGTGCTCTGGCCAGAGTATTTTCGAACAGCCCAAAAGCGCAGGGTACCGGGGCACTACATACTTGTTACCAGAACTGGAAATGAGGGTTAGTATACGAAATGTAGAATTAGATTTAAAAAAATTATTTGACCGGAAGTGATGGAATATGATATTTGATCTGAAAACAAATACGCCGATAAAAATTCCATGCACGTCGGGTAAGTTACCAAAATAATTAATTTCATATTGATAAGGAAAAAAAAATTAATTCTCAATGAGTAGAGTTTGAAAAAGTATCGGCTAATCGATTGTTTGAATTATAATTTACGGATTAAAAATGTGAAAGTAAGTAGCGTGCTGGAAGGTGGGTAAAGTTTTTTGAAACAAAAACGTATTTCCCCTTGGCTGCTGCGCGAGAAACAGTGATATTGTCTGAAAAATAAAAATAAAGATCCATATTAGGTAATCTTCGGCACAATTATAATTAAATGAAAGTACTGATTAAATAAAATCAGTACTTTCATCAATAAAATAAAAAGTCAGATAGTTAAGAAAATTTTAATCTGTTAATTTGCGATAGTCGATTATGACAATGTTCGAATATTAAAATAATCCAGTTTTAACGTTGTTACACAATTTCATTCGCGAAAGAAAGAAGCATTTTTTTTATCCTCCTGCCAAACAAGAATGTGGGCCAAAAAAAAGTAAAAACTTTAACAGAAATAAACAAAGGTACGAATAGTAGAAAATATATTAAATTAATCCAGAACAAATCGTTCATATAATTTGTTTCGAGAGAAAAAATAGTTCAATGATTCCATCCGTTAATAAAGGATGTCGATAAATCGGAATACTAACCAATTGTGTTGAAATTGCTGGTGCCGGTCTTCAGGATAACGCTTGACTTTTAGAAACGCGGAGCACGGTAATCGAATTTTGATAATCGCGACTAACGAAAGTCCAGGCCACCGTTTGACCACGTTGAATCGCCGTATATAGTCTCATAGTTCGATATACTTTCGGAGCACCGCCAATCGCCGCAACGTTCATTGTTGATAAGTTCGTCAAAGCTCTGCGATCGAGCCCACTGGCCATTCACTTGACTATAGCTTTATCTTTCAAAATTGTCAAATTAAAAACTAGTCAACCTTCTCAGAAAGGATAAGATATTTACTTATTTGTAAATTTAAGGAAGTTTGAAAAGATCTCGCGGATCTCAAGGTTAAATGTTGAGCAGTCTGTGTACTGAGATCAACGAGCTTATGTCTTAATCCACAATGTACTTAAATCCGCAAGTCAATGTCTCGATAAAGTTGTCTCAGTACACAGACAACTGAACAAGCTTGTTTTCCTAATAACAACCAGCTTTTCTGACTTTTATTTTAAATTTTTACGATAACCAATTTCAATTCCCTAACGAGTTTAAGAGTCCCTTCTAAATTTAAAATTAAGTGCTAGATAAACCAAATAGTCAAATGCTTGTCCATTGCAGATTCCGCCACCAAAAAGCAGAAGCACGGCGATGTCCGTCCACTTCATCGTGACGTCATGTGAACTGGCCTTTGCAAACCCGCGACTTGACTAGACACTTTGAAACAAACATTGGGAATGCGTTTTTTCGCGTGCAAGACGTACCTTCCAGTCGAGTCGAACGTACCAAGAACTGGAGAACGCAGCATCGACGACAAATCTTCACGATTTCAGGTCTTTGCGATGCAGTCTCCCTTCAGTTACCATCTCTCAGGCGATGCGTGTGTTTTTTTTTACAATTGTGTAACATAGTGTGACCAGTGTGTTATTGCCGCACCAACAATAGGTGACGGCGATTTATTTACGTGTGTTGGTGTCAAAAACATGTAGTGCCCACGTATTCACCTATCGCTATTTGGACTGCTACGGAACTGGTGATCGCAGCGTCAGAAGTTTATGCGGCAAACAATTGTTTAATTTCATTTACAAATTTGATTAACATTTATCCATTCAATAATCACATTAAACGGATAAACGTCAATCAAACAATAAAGAAACGGAAAATAAGATTTTGCTTTAAGAGTAATTGAGACTTAATTTGGCCAATGTCCTGAGTAATAAATATAAAAGTGACTTTAGGTCGACAAACTTTTTCCGATAAATCAATTGGAAAATTCAACCATTTCATCATTGACAGCACTTGCTACCAAAACTAGGATCAATCACGACCACTATTAGCCAAACAAACGTGTTCTTTCTGCAATACGCATTTGATAAACTTCTCGACGCCCGATCAAAGTTCGCTACGAAACGAGCGGGGGAGAGGAACCACGACCACCTCACCCGTGATCGTCGTCCCGTCTCTCCTCACCAACTACGCCCCACCACCACTTGCCTGTGACTCCCAGTCGCACGGTCATTTCTTCGGAGCCGACCATGTTGGTGGCACGGCAGGTGTAGATGCCGGAGTCCTCCTCCACCACCCCCAGAATGTCCAGCGCTACGTAGCCGAAATCGTGAATCGGCCGGAAACGGTGACCTGTCGCAAGAACAAACCCAAAACGTAAGATGAAAATGAAGTGTCCGGTTCAGCGCCGAAATAAAGACGAACAGAGTCTGGCGAACTCTCTTTTATAAATATAGTAGACTATTATTTTATGAAGCGGCGGCATTTGCAAACAACATGAATTCTATGTCCTGGGAGTCGTTTGTCTATATATTTTTTCCAAACTCTAGAAATTGTTCTATTACCAAAACGTAAGTATCGCGCAAGATACTGGGTTCAAGCTGAGTACAGAAAATCATGTTGCCAACAATTTTTTTTAATATTTTTTTTAATCACCCTAGTGCTAATCACTAAAGGATTACTGCACCCTCGTGTCTCTATGGAGATATGCGAGGGGCAGGAAGGGAATGGAAGGGGATTGGCAGCTGGTATAGCCAGGCTGCAGGGCAAAAACGGATGCTTACCAATGGTCAGCGATCGTCCGTTCTTGAACCACTCGACCTTGAGGTTAGGATCGGTGATCGGTTCCAGGCGGCACTCGAAGTGCGCGTTCTGTCCCTCGCGGAGGTTGTCCAGATCCTTGAACTTGGTGAGGAAACGCGGGTGCACCTTGACGATCTCCTCGGTCCACATGTCGCGCTGGAAGCGGGACGAGTCCTCCAAGTACTGGATCTTCTCCAGACCCTCTGGGTGCTGGGACTCGAGGATGATGGCCTTCTTGGCTGCAAGTGGAAGGAGCCAGACAAAATATAAATCAGCAATGCGCGGCTAGCCGAATCAAAACACAAGCAGATTCAATGGTCACGGTCTTCTAAGCTGGTGGTCCCGGGTTCGATTCCCGGCGCAGGCTTTCGTTTATTCGACCCCGTGGTACTGAAATGTGCCCCTCACACACTGCCACAGCAAAAAAAAAAATTATTTCAGTATGATCAGCTGTGGAGTTAATTTTCTTCTCTTGCCGAGAGAGCCGAATCATATGGAACTATGGAATTTCTTAGTATTTTGTCCTAAAATATTTCCCCCAGACTTTCGCTGACCAAACTCAAACTTATCTATCACATTCCCTGACCAAAATCAATCGTACGGTATTATACGCATAAGGAAAAAATGCGCTTATTTTCAAAGAAGTGTTAAGCGTGTAAAGACGTGTAAAGTCAACGCAAGCGTGTAAAGTCAACATTTTTATTAGAAATTTCTCTGACAATTTTTGTCTGACTCATACAATTCCTTCTTTTGAACGATTTTCCCAAAACTTTCCCTGACCAAAATTCAATTCTCCGACTGTCTCTGATTATCCAGATAATCATGAACAGTGCGTGACTATACCCAACACTCACCAATAACGCGCACTGATCCCGAGGTGACGGCCTCGCCCTGCTTGTTGACGGCCCGACAGGTGTAGACGCCAGAGTCCTCCGCGTAGGCGCTTAGGACGTCGAGCGCCACGTAGTCGAAGTCGTAGGCCGGCTTGAAACGGTGGCCGGTGGGCACCGGTTTGCCGTTGGACGTCCACTCGATGGTCATGGACGGGTCGCCCACCGGGTGCAGGCGGCACTCCAGGTGCACGTTGTTGCCCTCCACCGTGTCCACGTTGTGCAGGGGACGCGTGAAGGTGGGCATCTGGTTGACCGGGCGGTCCTCGTAGGTGGGGCGCTGGTGGCGGCCCGCGTCCTCTAGTTGGTGGATGGCCTCCAAGCCTGCGGGGTGCTGGCTCTCGTAGATGATGGACTGTTTGCCTGGTGAGGGAAAATGACATTGGTATTAAAATATTGTCGTTCGATTTTCGTGCCATAGTAACAGTATCAGGTCAGGAAAATTATTTAGCCGCCGTCAGTGATTTATTCAGTGGGACAAAAGTGTCCCTCTGGTAGTCAACAAATTCTTTTATTAAGTAATGCTGATTTAATGAATTTTTATTTCCAAATAATTTTTTCTTGGCTTATAATGGAATTTATTTAGTCGCACATCTTTTATTTTTAAAATTTTTTGAAACAATTGATTAGTCGAAATTTACTAGTGTGTCACTTAGTGTCCCAGTCCGGCCAAACCCAGAAAAACTTCGTATTTTTTTATAATCTGTGAATTATTTGCAACATTAAAAAAAAAAATAGGATTCAAGTTACGCAAATGTTAGAACCACCAACTCACCAATAATGTGAACGCAGGAGCTGGTGTGAGCCGATCCGAGATGGTTGGTGGCGCGTACGGTGTACTCGCCACTGTCCTCCGGATAGGCGTTCGAAATGTCGAGCGCCACATAGCCGAAATCAAACAGGGTCTTAAAACGGGATCCTGTTCAGAGAGAGAGCACAAATGAATGAGCCAAGTGAATTCGAAGTAAACGGATGTACTCTGTAACTGTATAGGCAAATATTATAACGACTTAATGTACTGTGAGATATCAGAACGAGGCTTTTGTCTTTTTCAATTTGAATCATTTTCCACAAGGAACTTGTATAACATTAACATGCGCCATTGGAAAAATAAGGAACTTGTCAGCCTAATTGTTGCTAAATTGGATAGCATCTTTGTATTGGAAGAAAGCCAAGTTACAGGGGGGAGCTTTACATAGCGCTTTTCCAAAGCGCAATACATGGTGCCGCAAAAACGCTTGCCTTATTGCGATATTCGCCATTGTATTAATTTAAAAGTAACGTTTAAGAACAACTTTTAAACTAGTTTATTGAACCCATGTGCAGCAATTTTTTTTATTAATTTTAATTCACTAATTTTATTTCCTAATTTTACTAATTTTTTTATTTTTAGAAGTCTTTCATTTAAATGATTTTTTTTTATACCTTGAATTTTTGAATGATTTTTTTTACAGCCTGCTGTCTTATCCGTTTGTTAAAATTTTTAGGACCTTTTCAAACAACTGTCACACGGCCTGGAGAGCTGAAATTTTGCGCACAATTCAGTCACATGCATCTCTACTGTGTATACCAAAACTCTATAACTTTTCTCCTACTATCTATGTCTTTCTAGCTACCCATGAACCCTGCAATTTATACGTCAAATCGACTGACCGATGGTGAGCGGACGCCCGTTGAAGAACCACTCCACGCGCATGGTGGGATCGCCGATAGGCTCCAACCGACACTCGAGATGAATGTGGTCGTTCTCTTTCAGCTGGGGCAGGTCCTTCAGCGGAAGCTTGAAGACGGGCTTGGAGCGGGAGATCTCCTCGATGTCGTAGTGCGGGTAGTAGCAGTGGCTATCCTCCAGATGCTGAATCTTCTCCAGCCCGATCTGGTGGATGGCGCTGGTGTCGATGGAGCTCTTGGCCGACACGTACAGCTCGGAGGTCTGGGTAGCGCTGCCCACCGAGTTGGTGGCTTTGACCGTGTACAGACCGGAGTCTTCCGGGAACACGTACAGGATGTCCAGGGCCACGTAGCCGAAGTCGAAGTAGGTCTTGTAGCGGTGACCTGTCGAGGTAAAGCAATTTCGATCGATAATGAATGCAATTGTTATTATTTAAAAAAATTTAATAATGTATTATTAAGTATCGTTTTAAGTATGAAGCAAATCCTGTAGGTTTGCCCAATAATTACTGCCAACAATATTTTCGAAATTAATAGAGTGGTCTTTTGGTGGAGTTCAAATAAAATGGATGGCAGAACAAGCGTTTTTCAAAATTCATAGGTCAGGGTCATCAAGAGCTGTTTTAAATGTGACCTACAAATTATATTACCCAGTTCAAATATTTAACAAATGATGTGATCTTTTTTTTTTTCTTTTTGCTTGAAGAAGATTGAAATTTTTACTCCTGCGAGTGAGAGTTCAAAACAAGTACTTTATTCAAGCTTATAACGACTAGCTGCCAAAAGAATTACATATCGTATTTTTTCCCTTTAAAAATGTTTTGATCCATTAATTTTTATCTCGGTATTCTGACTTTTATGATAAAAGAGTTAAAATAACAGAGTTAAAATTGAAATATTTCAGCTTCAACAGGATAATTTCAATAGCTTCGTTAGCTAGTACGTTATTAAGTAGCTAGTACGTTATTGTGCAAATAATGACAAGTGTGCTAACAAACAAATGAATAATGAATTCCTTTCGGCAAAGTCACAACTGATTTAACAATTGTTGCTTTGAATTTGATTGAAAAAGCGCATCGCATACAGCGCCACCTTACAAATAAAATGTGATCTGATAGAAAAAAAAAAGAAAAAAAATGGCCGAAACCACTTACCCGACTGAAGCGGCTCGCCGTTCAGGAACCACTCGACAATCATGCTGGCGTCATTCACCGGCTCCAGGCGCGCCTCGAAGTGGGCCGCATGTCCCTCCACCAGCTTGTTGTTACCCTGCAGCGGCACGGTGAAGCGCGGCAGCTGCTTGGTAAACGTCTCCTCCAACACCTGCCGCCCGTACCGCGACGAATCCTCCAGGTGCCTGATCTTCTCCAAACCCTCCGGGTGCTGACAATCCAGCGCTATGTTGGACTTGGTGACGATGGTCAGCTTGGCCTTGGTGATGGCCGTGCCCAGCTTGTTGGTGGCCGTGGCCTGGTACACGCCCACGTCATACTCGGTGATGGCCTTGATAGTCAGTGCCACGTAGCCGAAGTTGAAGAAGGTGGTGATGCGAGAGCTGGCCTCTAAGGGTTTGCCGTTGAGGAACCACTCCACCTTGAGGTGAGGGTCGCCCACCGGTTCGAGTTTGGCCTCGAAGTGGGCGCTCTGGCCTTCCACCACGTTGACCTGGTCCTTGATCTGGGTGAGGAATTCGGGCTTCTTGCGGATGTAGTCTTCCTCGACGTAGTCCTGACGGGTGGTCTTTTGGTACGATTCCAGCTCCTCGATCTTTTCGATGTAGCGCTTCTGCTCCTGGATGCCGGTCTCGGTTATGGTGCCACTGATGCGAACTGGTGAGATTGGGGAAGAAAAACGGTGCCGAGTCGGAAGAGTTTAGAAAAATGCAGGTTGTATTTTTTTTTTTTTTTAATTCACCGTAGCGCCTAGTGCACTACAGGAATACTGCACCCTCGTGTCTCTATAGAGATA
>JAUJYS010004552.1:0-11848 GCA_033995665.1 Melogona broelemanni | reverse complement strand
GGTAGATAATTGCGCGTTGAAATCTACAGACTGTATAAGCCTCGTTGAGCAACAACTGGAGCTGATAAATAAACGTTTGAGATAGCATGTACTGCATTAAATTCTGAGTAATGCAGCAAAACATTCATATAAGAATTACAGCTGATAACTAATATTATCCAGACTCTTCGTAAGTCATGTGGAAACGCATATAATGCGATATCTCTCCATAGATGGAAAATTATGAGTTAAAGAATGCAAATAATTGCTTGGTGGTTATTACTTTTCTCGATAATTTTTTTTATATTGACGATTAAGTCCCCTGCTGTTTTTGAAATTATTAAAATGTCGACCAATTTTATCTTTGCGGTTCTCGGTAGTGCATATTTTTTTTTGTTGTGGCTGCCATCGCGTTCAGACTGTTTAAATTACAATGAACCGACATCGCAGGAGGGTTTCGGGGAGAATTTTCGCGCGCCGCCGCGTGCCTTTGAATCCAATAGGCGTTTACAGTTTTCTCTTTTATATTGTCAACGCTGTCGTAGCAGTTCTTTAGTGCCAATGTCAAGATAATCGCGCAACCTTTTCGAGGAAATTTCTCAAACATTAATCGCAGTTCTTTTGTCCGCTCACCTTCCAGCTCTTAAGCAAAGTGGTTTTCGAAAGTGTCTTAAGCGTTCAAACTAATCCCAGCCTCTTCTATCGCTGCGACGCCCAAGGCCTACTCAATGCGTGTTCTAAAGAATTGGTTTGCATGCAGTGAATAAAAAGTAGAATCGTCCAACAGCTGCTGAAAGTGCATAACGGCATATGGAACAGATCGTATCACATTTTTAAGATTTAAACAGTTCTGAAACAGTTCTGAAATCCGCAACTAAAGTCGCGTTGGAACTGTACGTTTTACTTTTTCTTTTAATTGACCACATCCATTTGATACAAACCATTTGATACAAGGTAGCAATTCCCCTCTTAACAATTATTTGATAGATGTCAGGCGCGGACAGATGAGTATAAGAACATTTGTAATTTCAACTTGTTTGAAGTTTGTGAATGAAATATTGAGAGAGTATTCGGAATTTAATATGTGAACATAGAATATAAGAAATTTAAAATATTTTGCATACTATTAATAAAATTTCAAAATATTCCAAATACTATTATGTTCACATATTAAATTGTGAATACTCCGTATTGAAAATATCGCAATATGCGCTCGTATGAAAGTGTAGTAGATAGAAAATGGCAAAATTTTAAGCGAACCACTATCCATATGTTTGTCAGTTGTTGGCCAGCTGCTCGTTATTTCTTATTGTATTGTCACGAATCCTATTAGAAAAACATTTTTCGAGGCTAGACGTTCTAAAGAAAATTCCTGTCAAAAAATAAGTGAACCGGGATCTCGGTCTCACACTTTGTGATATTCTCCGTTCCCTTCCTTTTTTTCTCAACCGTGAACAGCATTATGCTTTTATTTATGTTTACAGCGTGCACGCAAGTGTGAAGTAGATACATGTACTGTAGCACACAGTATATACTCGTAGTTTAAGAATGTGATTCATTTCAACGCCAGCCAACTTTTTTAATATGGCGTTGACCTTTACAAAGTCAATAAAAAACGTTGGCTGGGTCTATAAAATATGACGGTTTTGCAACACATGTTGTTGGCATCAACTTACAATAAGGCACTTGCATAGTATTTTACGCTTTTTCTTTATTCATTGCGATTAATTATTCTATTTCAAATACTTGAGAATTATAAAATCAATTATCCTGTTACAAATACATGTATTTATAGCATCTAATTGTTTACATTATTATTAATTAAGTAAAATTCATTACAACAAAATATTGTTTAATAATATAGAATAACGCATTATTGGACCACTTAATTATAAAAAAAAATACATTGATATTAAATTGTTTGCCATCTTTGAAACCCTATCGCCACAAAATAACTACTTTTGCATTGTCGACTACCAAGATAATTTAACAAGAGTAACACAAATTAAAATTAATATTTTGGTATATAATTATATTTGTATTTACTGTGTATATACGATAATATTAATTTCAATATATGTTTTGCCATCGCTATTTTATTTTGCCATCGCTATGCTAAAACTATTATCTACAGTACCTGTATATGCTATTGTTAAACCTGATTGCGTAGGGTTGTTGTGCTCCATTACGTTACATACTCAGTGCATACTATTCCGACTAAGGCTTACAAAGTGCGAGTACATTTATTTTCATATCCCAAATCCTTGGTTGTCACACTCTATGCAGGGAGTGTTGATGGGTTAGTGTAAAAAAAACGTTGTAGGGCTCGCGACCAACTCAGATTCGTCTAATCAGTGCACAAGGAGACAGTTTTTTTTTTCTTTTTTTTTTTTTTAATTCACCGTAGCGCCTAGTGCACTACAGGAATACTGCACCCTCGTATCTCTATGGAGATATGTGAGGGGCAGGGAAGGGAAGGGAAGAGGGATGCAGCTGGAATAGCCAGACTGCAGGATCCACCCCTAAGCTCTGGACTCCCTAATGGAAGCTCTGGCCCTAAATGGAAGTTTTAACCTTTTTATATATTCGAAATACGAATTCACCTATCCTATTCAATATGTTTGTGTATCTCCCTTAGGCCTACGCGACCCTAGCCATTCTTCATCGCGTATCTGAAAATGCCATATGTGTTTACTTGGGTCTCTCTCTTTTGCTACTAGTACCTTCCATGCTACTTTTCATTCCAATTTTTTTTTACCCTACCTTCAAACCATGTCCCTCATTTTTTGTTCACCTTTCGATTCTTTTCTTGGCAACTGCGCCACTTCTTTACCTTTATCCTCCTTACTCCACGAGTTCCTAATTTGTTTTAATGGGAAAATTTCCCTCACTGTAGCTAATATCACTGCAGGAGATTCTAGATACATTCTGGCACGTTTGTAGCAGTACCACGGGATCGAATACAGTATACGAGAGCCCGCGCCGGGAATCGAAACCGGGATCGCCCACCTTTGCCGGTTGTAATACCGACTGAGCATGACGGATCGTACACTCTCTTACATTTATGGAACCGTTGGGTCTTAAGCTATCTTAAGAAATCTTAAACAATTTTTTTAAGAAAGCTGATTGATTTTCTTTGTAAATGCAGAAAGATGAGTTAACCTGATTTTCTTTCCATTGACACATAATGTAGAAAACATTACAAATAATGTAAATTATTTTTATTAGTTATTTTTCTCTAATTTTATTAATAGCCACTGGAGATCGGCGATTCCAGATAGTAATCCTTAATAGACAATCAATAATACAAAAGTAAACCTTTAAATATTCATTCCGATTAAAAAAATATATATACGTAGATATTGTGAGCAAAAGGTAGTGGTCGGTCCACGGAGGATATTTTTTCCCGCGCGATTCTCCCGCTAACTCTCTCTCTCTCTCGTTAACGATTCATGCGTAGGGACTTTCCTGTCGCGTCGGCTACCGTTGGGTGATATTGATTGTCGGCGAACTTTTCATCCGTCTTGCGAGTTCTCCGTTCTCCGTTCTCCGTGGCCCGTATGTACACACACACACACACACACACACACACACACACACACCGTAACACATTTCATAATTCGTTCCAAGAAATGAAAGGTAACGATGACCAGCTTTATCGCGCGGAAACTGAGCATTTTTTTCTTCTTGAGCCTGTATATAACCTATTGGTGTTGTACAAGTTGTGTAGATAAAGATTTTTCATGACTTTCGCTTTTGTAGTTGTGCGCACGTCTTAAGAAAAGTTTTGCATCTGATGACCCCTCACCACTTTTTTATGTAGTTTTCAGCCCTATTCTCAGGAATTAAAAAAATTCATTTTTACAAGGAACAGATTTATCCCGCGTAGTTACGTAATTTCGTGCCTCAGTCGTGGCGTAAAACTGTTAGATTAGATTAGATATCATTATCAAGTATGCAAAAAAGCCAGACATCTTAAAGATTAAATTTATTGAAGACATTTGTTGAAGATATTCGGAAGCCTTTCAGAAGCCTTTCGGAAGCATCTTTGTGTCATTTTTCATGAATGAGAGGGATTCGTAACTGCCCGCATTATCGGGGAATCTATGCGGCATACATTTCGCGAAAATCTATGCGCTTAATCCGCCGAAGACAAAAAGTTCCCCCTGAATGTAGCTTCCCGTATGACACTTGTGCTTCACAATTTAGCCTCAATCAGGATGATTTGCCATATTACTGTGCTGTGTGTACCGCAGATTACCGTCGATCCATATTACTTCACCAACTTTTAAGCGATCGTGAAAAGGGCTGCTGCAACTTAATGGTGGTACAAATTTTAATAAATTTAATTTTAATAAGTTTTAATATACTAAAGTAGATTCAGTAATAAATATATTACATTAATTGCGAAGTATTGAATATATTATTTTATATTACGTTAAAAGCGAATTGACGTCACAAAAACCCATGTGGCATTTTTATTGATTTATGATCAGCTACATTTTGAGCAAAACTAATCTCATTAAAAAGTAAATAACCAAAATTTTACAGACTAAAATTAATTTGATTACAGATTATTTGACAAATCCCTCACTGCTTTCCTAATCAATACTACTAACTCTTGCAGAGCAGTTAAGCTGTTCATGCAACCTGGGATTACAATAAATCCGAAGTTTCTTCATGTTGCATTAGAATACCATAATGAAAAAGCGGACTTTATGAAATGTAGCCACCTATTTTACATTTTTTTAAATAAATTTTCTATCCCAGGCTAGCCGTGCCCTTTCCTGAGAATAGGTTGCAATTTGATCAGAGTTCCCCCGCTACAATGAATAACTTTATTAAAAAAGTAATACCCCGATCTAAAGTTTCAATTGATCCCTTTTGCGTATTTACCAAGCTCAGCTTTGTGATTCGCGGAAAATGAAACACGATTCATTTTCATAGAAAGACGCAGTCTCCCAACTTTCGATGCACTTGATACGTTCAACATATACGCCGAATCGAAACTTCTTTCGTCCAAAACTTAACTGCTCGGAAAATGTGACCTTTAGTAGACCAAACGCTCAACTTTTAAGCAAATTAGATTGGAAGGAGATTGGTTAACTGAATTACGGCTTCGCAGCTCATACGCATGCACATCGTGGAAGCAACGCGGAGCAGTTAACCAAGGTGTAGCTGGTTTTCCCCGCAAATGACGAGGCGCTAATCAAATGTGAAAATACTTATAAAATTGGTTCAAAATATCAGGTGGGCAATTACGGCGTATGCTACATAGATAAACCTCCCGAGACACCTTCCCCACCTATTTAGATAGCTATACTAAGCTAGCACACCGCCAAAACGTTCGTGTACTTCAGTTATTTTTGTTGTTTTTGTTTTCATTGGTAATGATCGTCATCACTGAAGTGAATATCACAACATGAGATTCTGTACCCCTCTAATCGCTTGAGCAATTGTGGAGGAGCACATTTTCACCAAGCGTACGTCGCATGCTTATAAATATTTGACTGACAGCCTAACTGACTGAATAACTGAGCAAAACATTTTTTTTTTCTTCAAACTTTTTAATGTATTATTGGCTGTAATTCTAATTTTTACTCACAAGTAAAGGCCAAAACGTTTTTTCTTTTCTTTTACAGCTAAATTAACTAACAAAAATATATGAAGTGCTAAGGCAGTTTTTCGGTACTTTCAAGATTAAGGTTTCATTTTTCATAGATATACCACGATCTTACAAATTATGCAAATACAAACAGGAACATGCGTATGGAGGTGCTCTACGGCTGACTGAATCTCCTTGGTCGACTTCGATGTAACATGCATCATTTATTTGCATTTGTGTACAACAGCCACAAAAATACATATTGATCGCAAATGCGTGTTGGCGGCACACATTCTTTACTACATTCAACAATGCCAATTCGTTGCTATCATTGAGGCATTTGCCATTTCCCCAACATCAGGAATACAAATCGACCACAACTGTTTCGCTAACGAGCGGTTGGTCGGAAAATGTACTGCACAAAATATCAGATTTAAATACAGAGTACAAGGGTTTGCATGCGAAATACATGCACAATGTGAATTCAATAGTTTTGACTTTCTCGCAAGGTTTTCTAAGGAGGCTCTATTGATCATAACACAGAATATATAAATTTCTAGCAACATAGATGTTTGCGTCATAATTTATGGTTGTATGGACTATTCAGAGCATAATTTTATTATTCCATGTAGTGTAGTTTATTGTTCAGGCTATTCTCTCAATTACAACGTTCCCTAGCGTCTTTACTGACACAGTTGGCGAACATAACATGTTATAACCCTTTCTATCACATTGTTAATTAAAATGATGCCGCCTTATTAAGTATGTGATTGGATTGATTATAGCCCAACAGCAAAATCGAACGCCAGGGCGTTGATAAGGGATGAGAAACTATACGTATAGAAATAGGGCTATTGGATTACTGCTTTTAGGTCACAATAACAAGCTTTGCTTTTCCAACCTTTTCCATTTTCAATGTTTAACATCTACGAACAACTCTAGTGAATAACATGAAATACAGTCACCACATGAAATACTGCCACCCTCTTGGATTCAAACCCTTGATCGTTTCAACTCTCAATACAACCAACTAGAAAATCCCTCACAAATTTAGATGAGTTTTGAATCACAAAAAAATACAATTTTTTGATAAATACAATACAAAATACAACTAATATAACTATCTCAAATTTCACCAAAATTCTAGATTGGCCACTTGAATTTTCAATTACATCTGTAATTACAATTATTCAATTAAAAAAATATAAATTTGCTGATCAGATTTTAAATAAAACATTGTCTCAAATTTCTCAGAAATTCAAGTCTTGCCACTTTAGTCCCAATTCAAGTTTTCCGATCAGTATTTCCGATCAGAAAGTCGACTGGTGAAACCGAGAAAATCGCGAGATCGCGTGCCTTGTACAACGCGATACAGACGAATCGATGAGCACTTCCGGATTTGCATTAGACTGATACAATCGTATGTTGACTGAAGTCTTTGAGTTGGCACAAGAAGGATAACATAGACGTGCGTGCACAGCTTATATAAAAACGTTTGGGGAAAGTCAGTGGTTAGATGAACAATAGCTATTTGATTTGACCCACCATCCTAAGACTCACGGCGCCAGCCGGCACTTGCCTATATCTTGTATTATTGGTATAAATTGTACTCATATGCGTCCAACTGTAATTTAATCAAACCTGTTTGGCAAAAATCCAGGAAATATGACATACAATCAATGATAAATTTATTGTAAATTTATCCATTTACATGTATTTATCCAATTTATCTTCTATTTATCAAAATCTGTTAAATATATTTATTGAACCATCTAGGAAATTATTTACCATTTTTTTGTCAATGTGCCATTTGTTAAAAATTACAAAATTGGAAATTAACTGGTCGTGTATACAAGGTCGTGATTTAATTTGTTGTTGCCTGCAAATGACATTTTGTTTAGACTAATGGAGACGATTAATTTTATACTGTTTCGTTGGAAATTTACATAGCCCCCGTTGCCTCAGGCGTAACCAAAATAGAGCTAAACGTAAAATGCTCCATCGTTCAAATTCTCCCTCGATAACAACGTTGATTTCCAGACGGATTATTTCGTCAGGCCCGATAGGTATCGCATACTCTGCTCAATTTTTTTAAACATCACTGTAGTGCTAATCACTACAAGATTACGGCACCCTCGTGTCTCTATGGAGATATGTGAGGGACAGGGAAAGGAAGGGGAGGGGAATGGCACCTGGTATAGCCAGGCTGCAGGATCCACCCCTAAGCTCTGGACTCCCTAATGGAAGCTCAGGGGTGAAACAAAAGCCTGCGCCGGGGATCGAACCCAGATCCGCCAGTTGGCGAGCGAGCACGCTACCTCTCGGTCATAGCTGATGCAATTTAAACGTCAAGCAACGTTGACTCGTGGCCTCAGGCTTCCATAAACGTTTTACAAATAGGCATGATAAACCCTGCGTGATCGAACGCGTTCGTGCGGTTACCCCGCACGCCTATTTTGCGTGTGCATACCCTCACTCTTTCGTTACCGATTCTATTTGCAGTGGTGTTGCCCGACCGCCGCCCAAAGTCCAGCAGCCAGCACCGCGGCCAGCCAGCATCCCACTCCGTAGCTGACCCCGCGCATCCCGCGCATCATCGCTGGCACCGATCGCTTCTCAATAATGCGACGAGGGGGCAAGAAAAACGCCGCCAATCTAATTCAGTTGGGACCGATCGGGCATCATCGCAATATGGCCGCCAACGCCGCCAACGCCGCCGCCGCAGCAGCAGCAGCGAGCCCAACCGTCGCCGTGCAAAGGTAAATAAACAAGGATTATGGACGAGACTGGGAATGTGGGTCTCAATTACCAGCACAATGTCGTATAATCCACAAACGCTATCTCGTCTTGGAATGTTGTCTTAATCTAATAATGCCGGCTAATGTAGAAACGCCATCTAAAGGGAAGTGTGTGACGTCACCACGCATGTACATTTGGCGGGAACGTAATCTAGATCGCATTTCCCTAATGGATAAATTAGTTTCGTCTGACTTTAATTAGGGAAATGAGAAAAAAGTACTCCTTTTAAATGAAAGTACTGATTAAATGAAATGAATTAAATCTAAACATTCGTAGCTGTTTATTGAATTAAATCTGTAAAATAAAATCCAAACGTTAGATAGTTTTGATTGTGTTTTACTACCAGAATTTTAATAATATTTTTTAATTAATTTATTATTTATTTTAAATAATCAGTACTTTTAGTTAATTCTATAATTGTATGTACGTGCATTTGCACCACCATCGTTTTACGTTCTTTGACTTTTGCTTTCTTCTTCACAGTACAACTGAAATATTGGACCGTGAGATTTTTAGAACGCTCTTAGTGACAAATTTCAGTCTGTAAAAATGAAGAAAAAAAAATTGCGAAGTAAATTAATCCATGCAAATTATTGCGTCAAATTAATTACCAACACTTAATTATAGGTAAAGTTCAGGCCAGTTTTGTGGGCATCATTCTATTCATATCATCTCGCTGCCCCCAAAGCTATCGGCGTATGTTCCCAGGTATCCATGCACGGTACAGATAAGCAAATACAAATTTGCTTGTCAAAAGCAGCGAAGTAGGCTGGCATTTTTGACGACGCGGATTATTTAGCATATCTAACCGTTAGGCCGAAGCGGCGCACGGCTTAGTACGGCGTATATAGCTTAGCGCGTTGGTTCGTACGGGGAAGTCTAATACTTTAAGCGTGCGAAAACCGTAAATATAAAACGTAAGGCTTAGCGGTCCATTTCTTTTCACTCAGGCAGGCTGGACCCAGAAATGGGGAACCGGGCGCGCCGGCAAACTTTTCTGAAAAACATAAGTTTTTAGATTGCCTACTTGCCTTTATTTTACCGACGACGAATATTTAAATTTTGTAACTGGGGAAAATTAGAATATGTTAATCTTGACGGCGTCAACTCAGCGCCTGAAATATTTGAATAGCACGTATATAACGTGTGGTTTACACGATTGATCCTTTCGCGTTTGTAAATGCCATTTAATTAAATTTTAATACTATCGAAAATTATTCTTCCGAAGTACAAAGTGTATTTGCGAAGCATTCGCAGCACCATTTACTTTACGGAAGAGCCATATCAATCTGAAGCTGGTTCTATTACCCGTAGTCTAATATTCCTTTACCAACAGTAGCGTTCGGAAGTTCTGTGAGTCGTAAGACATTGAGATAATACGAAATATTTGTATTCTCACGAACGTGTATGGCTTGTGCCGCGGGCGTTTGATTGATGGCAAATTCTGACCTCGTCCTAATCGATAAAGTCATTTCGGACAACCGTTGAAACGGGCACTTTTATTGGTGTCACAGGTGCTCGCTCACATAATGGAAAATGGATGTTCGTCATTTAATGGGATCAACTCGCCAACAGCGGTATTTGTCGCAAAAAAAAAAAAAAAAAAAAATTCGCGCGATATGTGGATTTTGATTTGTTAGAGCAAACTGCGACAGCTACTAAAATCAACACCTATTTCATCCAAATTAATATAGACTAGTAAATTCCACATTATCTATATCGTGATTCTCCTACATACCGTATGTATAAACCGACGTCGATTCAAATTTACAAATTAAATTTGGAAAACGTTGTTCAGATTGAATGGCATTGCGCAGCCGTATTGACAAGGCATCGTGCGTTTTGAAAGGTCATCGTGCCCACCTGCTACTGTGTGACGTCATCAATTTACTTTGGCGTTCGAATATGACGTGTAAAAAAGAGAGCACCGCCATTTTTTTTTGCTTAAAAATAAGCATTTCAGTTCTAAACAATTACGAGCGTACTTATGAAACTTCCTGTTAAAAACAGAATGCTGGGTGATATAAAGAAACAATTGCAAAACATTTGATTCGAAACGTAGATGACGACAAAAGTGCTACGCAAAAACGCTACACCAAAAGTGCAGGTGAACGCGATGGTCTCTTGAGGAGATGAGCCTGAACCTTTGTTGGCGCAACGGCAATCTCGAGAATTGTTTGTCCATTCATCATTATTTTATGGCGTCAACTGAACTAGTATACCGAAATGCGCTGTAGAAGTCGACACAGCGATAGTAGGCAGCAAGGCATCCCCCCCCTTCCCCCCGAATCGACTGCAGTGAGTCCTCTCCGCTCATCCGTGACATGTCATTTACTCGGCGCCTTCGCGAGTGACTTTTACAAACTTACGGCGGCCCGTTTGACCCACGGAATAGCCGAACGATAACTCGACAAATAGTGCGAGAAAGACCAACTTATTTATCGATAAATTCGTGGCAGTAGCCTGAGGCCCGCGATCCTCGACTGACAATTCTTAGAACTTTAGTCGCTGCAGGCTTCATAATGCGATAGCCAGGCTGCATTCAGCCAACGGTGTATGAATAATTATTTTTTTTCCAATCAACGTGAGGGACATTTATTTCAAGGCAAGGCATACTATAATTCATATTTCAACTCACGTAATTTTGTCTACACCCTCAAAGTTCAACTTGCACTGTACGAGGGTGCCCCAAGATAAAGTTGTCAAAAAGCATAAATGGACTCGCTGGCGATAAGACATGCGCGGGGCATGTCGAAAAAAAAAATCAGCAATAGATCAAGTAAAAAATGTACATCCACGATAAGAATAATTCTCATATATATGTAAATCACTATTTGCCAAGCCAGTTTAAATTTCAACAAACCCTCAATTTAGAATCATAATCATAATCGCCACCACAACTCTGGTGCAGACATTACACATTCGAACATCATTTGACCAAAATCCAAATGCTAAACATCGACACAAAAAATATCCACGAAATAGACATTAAATGCAAGAAAACTTTTCCTCCATTCAATCATGTCGACAGAAACAATACCCAAACATCGATACAAAAATAGTCAATTTCAAACATCAGATATAAAAACAAATATATATTAATTTTCGTGATAATAATGTTTTCTATATTGGTGCTCAAGAAATTTGACGATATATTTATCAACATTACTTGATTGAAAATTATTTTTGTTGCCATGTTTGGTTTAAATAATGACTATCATATCCCAGCCTCTGTTACATAATTGAAATTACACGAAGATTTAGCAGACCATTTACGAGTTAAAATTTTGCATAAACCTGCGGTGGAAAAATCTTTTATATTTTTAAAAGAACTAATTATAGGAGAAAAAATATTGAAGGCCTATAATATATTTTTGTTTTTACTTTGTTATTTTTTTTTTTGTTCCGGATCACTGTAGTGAATAACACTACAGGAGGTTATTGTACCCCTCGCGTCGCTGCGGC
>JAUJYS010004551.1:0-11848 GCA_033995665.1 Melogona broelemanni | reverse complement strand
AGAAGGGCTGCTAGATTCGTTAGCTGTAGATTTGGTCGAACAGACCATGTGACAGATATGTTGTCGCAACTGGGGTGTGAATCGTTACAGGACCGTAGAAAATAAATTGATATAGATTGTTTGCTCGTATAAAGAAGGGAGAGTATGATATTAATGTTGAGAAAATTGTCTTTCAGCCTAAAGAAAGGAATTAATTGAGAAAAACTGATTAAATATAGAAAGGAGTAGAAGATATGCGCACACTAGTATAGTACAGGAACTACAGTGTAGGTGTGATGCCTACCGCTATTCTTATTTTCCCAGGGTGTGTCGGCTGTGGAACAGTCAAACAGTCTCGAATACAGAGCCTCTTAACATAAGGAGACCTTAACTGGTCTTTGACCCCCGCCATTGGCCCCCCAAAAGAGGCTGCTTGCGGGTATATATTGTAGTTGTAATTGTTTACTTGTTTAAAGTAAACATGCGATTATTAAGGTTCTTACAGTTCTTAGTAATCCATGAGATACATGCAGGTAACGTTGTAAGCACGAGAATCGTCGACCACCCAAGTAGAGCCCACCACCATTCATTCAATTTAAATCGATCAGGCATATACTGTAAAAATTGATCTTATCTGGGCTACGTCTGTCACTCACCGTTTCGGGTTCAACGCACACACATCGATGCACAAGCTCAAATTATACATCTTCAAAGTTCAAACTCTGCTGCATTTGTGTATGTGCAGTGCTCGAGATTCTTTCGTTAAATACGTACATCACCTAACCGCAAAAACACGATGATAAAAAATTGCGTCTAAATTGATGTAAGTACTTGTGGAACGTATTTGGAGATGCCCTGATTGTTATAATGTGACGGCTAAAGATTTGCAAGCGTGAGAGCCTCATATTTTTTGTGTGTGCCAATCACTAGTGTAAAAAACGCTACAGGAAATTCTTCACCATTCGTGCTACTAATGCTTAAGGGTTGCATTTTTACCAGTACCCATGGATCGACTAAATGATAGCCCGCGCCGGGAATCGAACCCGGGACCGCCGTACAGTCGGTTGCAATGTGCCACATGTGGAATTGTGAGCTAACTGGTCTAGTACCTGTCTAGCCCAGTTGGTATTGCAACCGGCTGCGGTACGGCGATGGGTTCGATTCCCAACGCCGGCTCTCGTTAATTTGATCCAGTGTCCTGGTCAAAATTTTCTCCTCAAACATTACATAACCAACACGAGGGGTACATTATCTCATGCAACTTTAATCACTACAGTGAGGGGAATATATACCCACTAAATAATAATAAAATATACTCCGACCTGGCAATTCTTTGGCATTGCGACCCGTACCGGGAAACGCCGCTGACGATAGGTTGATGGATTGGTAATTTGATTCTTTTGTGGACACTGCATCTTTTGTGAGTCGGCCCGGTTTATTCTAAAATGAAAATATGGTAGCTATTTAGGGGGTTAATTTTCTTCAACCGCCGCAGAAGAACCCATTTTTCAACTTATCTTGCGTGAAGGTGGCCAAAGTTGTTTACACGAATTTGGCTTGTTAAATCGGTAGTTGTAAGAGACGTGGGTGGCCGGGATACAATGATCTCGATTCAAGCGCATCAACTTCATCCAACTCTTTGAATTGGGGAGAGCATTGTCTATGGAAGCGTAACGATATTGCGTATGGTTGAGTAAACATGCGGAACGTGACTTTTTTCTCTACGAAAATGTGTGTATGCATGTCGAATAGTGGCGCACCACGATTCATGGTATACTAATGCTTTGATGCGCCCACATATACACTGCAGTTCCATTTAGTTAAAATATTTTTTCTGAAATAATTTGAAAAAAAAATCAAATTCTTTTCGATTAACCTTTTCGACAATCATCACGGCGTGCATTAGCTAAAATCGATTTTTAGTAAAAATATTTTTAGTTGAAACTTAGTTTAAATTTTCAGAAATTAGTTTTCATAAAGCCTATTATTAAAACGAGTTTGCAAACAACGTGAATCACAGAACAAACGGATATATAAGGCTAGATCCAATTTTATCTACCTTATTTGTGAAATTTCCTCGAATTTGGAGACTTCGATTTTATTTAAGCCGTCATTGAATTTTAGTTTTTTCTGATATCAAGATGATTGCCGGCAGTATTTAAAGTGTGACTTCCGCATTTACAGATGTAAATGCGACTACATAATGTAAAGAACCTTAAACGATGTTTTAAAGAACCTTAAACGAAGAACCTTAAACGATGTAAGACATTGCAAAAAGAAACTTGCAAAATGATAAAAGCGCATTATCAAGGTGTTTAAAGCGCGATAATTACTTGGACATTCTTTGGAATAGTGAGAGTGATTATTTACTACCTGTGAATTTACTACTTGTGACGATAAAGTAAAAATTTGTTTGTCGGTGACGGAGAGTCAAATGATTACTTTTTGTAATTTTTTATGTTATTATATTTTGTTTTATTAATATTAACATATACGATATATACATTTACGATCCGTCTAGCTCAGTGGATATGGACACATACAGCTGAGCGGGGTGGTACAGCTAGGGTTCAATTCCCGGCGCAGGCTGTCGTTTATTCGATCCTGGGGTACTGGTGAAAATGTGTCTCACATATTGAATAAGCAACACAAATGATACAGAATCTCCTGCAGTCATATTCAATACATTGAGGGAAATTTTCCCACAAAAAAAAATTTTTTTTCAGTGGAATGAGAATTTTGTTTTATTTTTTCTCAAAAATTTTGTTTGACTTTTATTTTGAAGAATTTTGTAAACCACGTTCAATATGATCAGTCACCCCCTTTTCACAAACCATGACAATTTTGATGCACCTTACAATTAACCCGCCAGACGCACAAGTTAATACCTAGGTGCTATAGTAATAATTATTGATTCGCAAGCCCCTTACTACCTTTTGGCGAACATAAGATGTTGCGATAAAGGCGGTAAGGCATCCACGCCTTCCCCAACCGTTTTTCCCTCTTGATCAACCGACAGAGGGGAGATATGAGTTGACACACGCTTCTGCGCTTAGATTACAATCTAGAAACCATTTAAAAGCAATCATTATAGGTAAGGTCGGTCCCCATTGCATAATTGATGGGTTTTGACTACTTTCTTACCCATTGTCTGCGAAGCCCAGCCACCAGTAATTCGATCGCGTCTGCAACGTACCCAGGATAAGGCGTACGATGCCAGCAAGCGCTACGCAAAAAAATCATTTATTCTTTTCGTGTAGGAACGCCTTGTAGTTTCATATACCACTGTATTATAATGTATGTGTTACGTTTTGCCGCCGCTTAGAGGTACCGTATTAAAAAGTGGTTAATTTATGATATTAACCGTTGCCGATGTCCATCAAGCCCATGTTCTTTGTTCCGAAATTATCCAATACCGGAAACGAAAAATAAGTTTATTTTAAGCTTGCCAAACTATGACAGACCATCTCGCTCGCAAAAAACATTTGAGAAAAAATTATAAATATTTTAGCAATGAAGTTTAAAATCAGTTTTTAACCGCTGTATGTTATAGTGGAATTGTAATTTATACGTAAAGTGTTTTTACATACTTACAATATGCTATTTGGTCATTCAATTTTTCAAAAAACTGGTGATGCAAAAGGTACAAATCTTGATTGTGTACTCGAATATGCAGATTTGTCAACGTTATTCGCAAATCCGTATACTTCGTATTAAAATAGAAAAATGTTCTTAGGAGCCGTGTGTTTGAAAATTACACACACTTCATTTTTAATTTCGGTATACTTGGATGAATTATTTTTTCTTCATTTTTGTGTTCTTACTTTGGTATGAACATTCTATCGTGCAAATTTCCTTGCAAATCGGTTTTCTTTTTGGTAGAATTAGTATAAATATTAGTACCAATATTCATGGACACTTTGTTGGTAACATTCGTAATAGATTGATAAAAGATGTTGGCAAATTATACTGAAAGATTAATTGATGGCTGAAGCGTAACATTATCAAGGTTGGCTGTCGGAAAGACTATTGCATTTTATTTAATGAATACTAATTTATTGGCGAAACTCCTGTCGCAGTTTCGCTGCCACTCTGCCAGTTGAAAACAACTAACTTTTTGTCTAACCTGCGATACGAATCTACTAATGCATCTACCGGTATATGCTTTTTACTGTAAGTGGAACTAACAGATATGGCTAAAAGGTTTCTAATAAGCTCGTTTTTGTAAGACAAAGGGCGAATATTGCTTATGTATTGGCTAGAAACTCATGATGTTTTCATATTGGCTTCTTCCTGCCTTCAGTAACACTTTAAGAGCTTAGGGGTGGATCCTGCAGCCTGGCTATTGCAGCTGCCATCTTCTGCCCCTTCCCATCCCTTCCCTGCCCCTCACATATCTCCATAGAGACACGAGGGTGCAGTAATCCTGTATTGCACTAGGTACTACGGTAATTTAAAAAAAAAAAGATGCTGTTGAAACATCAATGAATAAGAAAATACACCTAGCTCTACAGCTGTGTGTGCTTATTTCAACAGTTAGACTTCGAAAATAAAAGGCAGCCGCCATTTTCTAAGGATTGTCCACTTGGCCAAGCGCTCAGCGATCGCGTCATCACTCATCAAAGTTCAAAACATTTTTTTCCCCTAATAGTACTTGAAGCGATTTCTCGAGTCGTTCGAATTCGACTTCTGTACGTGTACGTGTGCGGGTGGGACGGGGAGGTGTTACAAATTGAAGGTTTTGCTTTGAAATCGCTTTGAGGTGACTAGTCGTCTTTGATGATTTGTCCATGTAATTTGCGTTTGCCTATCGGGAGCTCGCGATGACTGTGCAAGCTGGACCCCCATCACAGTCTTCAACTCACTTGCGATGACAATTGATAGGTGGCGTTGGCGGCGGCAAAGGGAACGATAAGAGCGCTGCTTACAAGTGGTGGACATGCGATAATGTGAATGGTGGCAGACGCGTTGTGAAAATAAATTACTATGGACATTCAAAGGAAGAAAAAAAAAATGTGATGACTTATTTAACGCGTAGACCTGTGTGTAAGGTCACAAGAGTTTGAAATCAAAATGGCTTGGCAACATATATTTCATGTACTTTAGTATCCATTCAATGTTCCACTTGATTACACCGATGAATGTCATTGGCAATGAGAACGCCTGTTTTCGTTTGTATCTGGTTGGTGGTACAGTTTGGTAGCAACGAAACTGTTGAGAGTTCAGGTGCTCTGTTCGTTTTGATTGAGTTCTGTAGAGGGAATGACGTTTTTTTCTTGCCCTTTCGACCTTGGCCTTGAGGTGTCCCTTAACAAGTTTCATCATGGTCACTAGAGGCGTTGTCATCGGCAGTTACTAGTTGTACGCCACGAGTGTACGGTCGGCTGCTCGTAGTTCAGTGGCAGATCCCTGGTTCGATTCATGGCTCTAATTGGCTCTACGCAACGATTCTGAATCTAAATGTAGAGGCTCCATGAATAGGGGTTAATACATCTATTTGCGTCCACGATCCACCTTCTCAGTTGTATGATTTCGGGAGAAATCTTATTTACTCCTGGTAGGACAGCCTCATGCACCCAAACAAGCAACGGAAACAAAAATATTATTATTGAAAATCATGATTTGTTGGTAACGATTCAACGGAAAAGCCACTTGAATGGAGAATTAGAGTTAGGGGCATAGTCACCACTACTCAGGGAACTGGGAATCGAACCCGTGATCGATCGTCTCGCCAAATACAGGTGTTTAACTAAATGTTGTGAATCAAAACATGGGGCTATCACCAAATTTGATTTTGATGGATTCTATTGAACATTTGAAAAAAAAAAACACTTGTAACAATTCGTGGTTAATAGGTAGTAAGCTGCAACGTGAGATTGCCGAAACAACGCGAGATTCCCGAACCGATTCTAAATAGAAGCAATTAAACTGTTGGAATGAAGGAAAGGTGGGTTGGTTGCCAAAGGTTTGACGCAACGATTACTAGGGGATGAAGGAGAAGGGGAATTGGTGGGGGTTGAGATGAAGAAATATTTGCATGGCGCCTGAGCTTCGCGTGCCACCATGCGCGTGCCTGAAGGTGAGAAGTGTATTCTAACATTTTTTTTCTCCTCTTCTGTTTGATGCTGCTGGGCCTGTCATTTGCAGCTCCGATCCAAATATAAAAGGGCCGTGTATGAGCACTCCAAAAGCCACCGTCTAGGCTTACTTATCCCCTCTTATACCCACCTTCCCCCGCCACCAGGCTGCGTGGCAGGATGATGTTAGCCAGACGCGAGTGACCAGCGGAAGGCCGCTTCTGAAATTGTGCCCACTGTCGTCGCCTAACCATAGAAAAGTGGCGAGGGCAATCCTGGAATTTATAGCGAATTGAAAATTGTTTTGGTGAATTTTTGGATTATTTTGAATTTTACTTTGTTCAAAAGGATCCAATGGTGTTATGAAATTCGTAATAAATGCTACTGAGGAAAATAGCTCCGAACGTTTTAATCGAACAGTTATTTAAAATGGGATATACACTCAAACTACACTTAAGAGTAAAGGTATTTTTAACTGAATGAAACAAACTATTTTCAAATTACAAGATACGTAGAAACCCTACATTCCGAGAATGTCCCCGATTAAAAAAATCGCTATAGCCTTTTCCCCAACTCTCCACATCAAGGACATGCAATTTGGCACGGTGAAGTGTACGTTTCAATGTAGGTGGTTCGGGTACCTAAGGTCCACGGTAGTATATAAAAGTCGCAGTAGCGCTGACTGACGGAAGTGTGGCAGGAATATACACTAGTTTACCGAGTCATCTCATCCTTTCGAACATTTTCCTTCGCTTTCGAGAATGTTATGAAGGCGGTGGGAGGAGACCTGCACCCGTAATGCGATGATTAACGCAGCCATACCGAGTTGTATATCCCCGTTGCCTTTTTGAGTTTCCGCGTGCATCCGTGTGGCCTGCGCTTCAGTCGCTATGTGATACTTACCGATAGCGCTCGCTTCAGAGTGCAATTAAATTGTTGACCAATGCACTCTTTCAACTGCACACTTCAGGTAGCGGAGCAGTTCTCTCTCTCTCTTTCACCCCTGCTGCTCATCATTGCTCAGAAATTACAATGATTACAAAACTCCGGGCAGAAACCACTTTCAGACTTGCGTTTCCGTGTTCCTTAGATCGTCCCCTCCCCCTCCATTATACATGTATTTTTTGAGGGCTTTTTCCCCCACTAACCTCACCTATGTCGTTGACTTGTGAGTTGTCCATGTGAGACGAGAACCTCGAGATGATATATCTAACAGGACAGTTTGTCCCGTGTAACTACCAAATCTATATAGCGTTATTATAAATCGCTACCACTTTACACTGTATAAAAACAATATGTACCAATAGGAATAAACATAGCATAGTGAAAACAGCTCCGATCCGATCTTTTGTATCATTTTGATACGGTAGATTGTTAAAAATCGATGCGTAACTGTGGTTAGGTAGGGAGATCTGACCCAAGTATGGAACCGCCTTTTATGTATTCACGCGCGATGCTAGGCAGAAAGTGTGTCCACCACTGATAGCGCCTATGCTTAATTCGGATCATTTGCATGATTTACTGCATCATCTTGTCAGACGTCAGACATTCCACACGGGCCATCTGCTCGATCATCAAATATTTTTGAGCGGTTAAAAATTTTCTTCTCAGTGCCTGGACATATACACTAAGGTGGTTGTCAGCAAATTGACGCGTCACGGCCTCTGATAGCTTGAAGAGTGCCGATGTAGCCTGTATAAGTTTGCCACGAGTGATGCTTCAAGGCATACACGTGCTCCGTCCAGTACAGACGATCCAATTTATGAGGAATGTCGCGCATCCGGAATGGAATTCGTGTCCAGGTCTCATCACTGAAACATTCCGTGCTGGTGGTGGAACAGGGCAAAATATTCGCATTCGATTCAGGGTCAAGAAAAGGTGCCACGATGACTTTCATCCTTTATGCATCCTTTATGCACAGAGTAGAAAGCTGCTACATATGATTGGCAAACAAATTGACTATCTGATGTGCAATTAAATCAATCGTTAATTGATTAAAACAATCAATTAAAACAATCATTAGTCATTGCATAATTATCGGAACGTAATCATATGATAATACAATACAATAAAACGCTGTCAATTTAAAAGAAAGTATGCAGAAGATTGCGACTTATTGAAAGCACCAATTTCGATCAAAATTTTTGGATAGACTTGGACTTGGGATCTCAGGAAGACTTTCAAAAATTGCGCGTGCCACGGGCTACTCGCACACACACAAATTTGTCAGCCCACATTATATGTTGGCCGATCCGTGAAATTCAAGCAAGTCCTATTTTACCGCGTACGCGCGCGTATGCAGGTACATGCCTGTCCGATTGCTACTCGTACTACTGCACCTAATAATAGTACCTTGAAAATTGCCGCGTTTACAACGACTAAGATTGTGGAGAACCAAGCGGCGTAATTGTAACCTTGCCGCGCGCATGAGACTTTCTCGCGTTTGAAAAAAATAAATAAAAAAACGTGTGGGCATGATGCCACGACCACAGAGCCACGGACAGGCACGATGCATCCTCCCCGACAAAGTGCGCGCTTATTAGAAGGTAGGTCTGCTTTCTTATCCTCCTGTGACCTCAGAGCGCAAATCGAGAACGCAATTTTTCTTTTACCTTGACTGTGATACCTCTCATGGTATTTTGGCATTGCCAAAGGAGTTTATTTTCACCATTATATCGTAATCGAATAACTCTGGAAACTCTGGAGAAACTCTCTCCCACTCTTGGAGTCGAACACGGGATCATCGATATATCACGTTAATTAAAAATCGCCTTTTTTTAAACAACTTTTGCTATTTTGTAATATCATAACCTCTTCAAATTTTTCATAATTGACGTATTAAAAGCTAACAAGTTTGTCTGTAAACACAAGGTTACTTAAAAATGATTTTGAGAAACGTAGAAATTATATTTTTCTAATGAATAAACAAAATATTTACTTCATTCTAGAAATAACTGAACAAGGTTTGACCAATTCTTGTAGAGCGCAATGATTTGACAGCCTCGAGCATGCTCGCCGGATCACAGGAGGATTTTGAAAGACAGGCCCTGCAACCACCTTTTTTTTTTTGCTTTATTTTTTAATAACAAATAAAAATGGTCGTTTGCTTGTGTTACGACGTTGTTTGCCGGCGCCGTTGATCGTCTCAATGTATATTTTAAAAGCGTGTAATACAAAAATGTCGATACATGACGAAAATTGACCATCCCAACCCATTCTTTCTCTCCCATATTAATGCATAGTGGCGCAGGGCTGGGTTCAGACGCAAGCAGTTTTCTTGCCCAAAGTTCAGATTTTTTATTTTTTGGCGTGCCGCTGTGATTATGTCTAATGATTTGTTGTCCCTTTCACCTGATACATATACATTTGTCTGTAAACACGAATTACACGGTTAATTTATTGGTAACTACTTTGAAAATAGATTGAAGAAAATTGAAAAACATTTTTGAATTGCTTCTAATACAGCCGATTTTGAAAATGGTGCTTACAATCAAACTAGTTTTATCAAATTCAACTCTCAGCACATTGGGATAAACCGAATTTGCGCATTTATTCTAACATATGACACTAGATTTCATTAATTAAAGTACTACAAACTGCTTTTGCTTTGTTTATTTGAACCAAAGAAATAACATGTTTATTTTGTTTATTAGTGAAATTTGTATAATTTGGAAACTTTTAAACGCGCAACTTCTTCAGTTTGTTTTTAAATATTCAGTGCGAAGATTCAATGCACGAAACCACGAGTTAAACATGATCATATTTTTCATTGCACAATGGTCTCAGTTTTCGGTTCATGCCACGTTGACACACGTATTACAGTCTGGCCCATGCTTGATAAATTTTGCAATCCGGCCCTAGTAGAAATAGACTATATAAAATCTACTTTTATCGATACCGATGCAACAGCCTCGCAATCTGCATTTGCGTAATATGTGCTATCATGGTCTACTAACTGCAAGTGTATATAAACCTATTGGATCAGCATAAATATACCTGTGGGCTTTCAAAGTTTAAATGAGATATAATGGGGTGCTGCTGCACTGATATTAAAGTGGTTTCTGATTGGACGTGTGTTGCGACTGAATTGATTAGATATCAGTGGATAACTTGTGATGCAGATAATAATATATTCGAATATATGATTATGAGACTAGCAAAGATCTTGGTTAAGAAACAAACTAAGTTTATGTGAGTATCGAAATATAATGAATATTCGAATATGCACTGAATCCTCATTGATGAATCATGAATCATCAATCATGAACACCTCAATCGTAATCTTCCCGTGGAACCGTTTGCTCGAGAAGTTCAGTCATAGGTATCGTTTATTCTGATCTTTATAATTTTGAAATTGCTCCAAAATTTAGTTAAGACAGAATCTGGAATTTATACGTGAAATTGAGCTATATACTGGCGAGTGGCCATAATGTTCAGAAACTGTAATTGGATGCAATGAAGGTAATACTAGCTTCTGGTTCATCGGAGATCTCTGTGGCGTACGTAATACAGTTCTTGTCTGCTATACACGTGATCGCTGGTTCGATTCCCAACCGATACCTCGATTTTCTTGCCCGAAAAATTTGTACTTTCCTTCGGGATGAAAGTAAAGCCGTGAGACCCGTGCTTGTGCACGTTCAAGATTCCAACCTTGGTGGCTAAGTTTTTATATATGTCGTGATAAGACACACTCTAAACCACATTGAAGCGAGGCTCATTGCAGTTTTCTTACATTATACCGTTTCGGTTGTCGAATTATGTTTTTAATAAAACATTAATTGCAGCTACCATAGCATTATTCTTCTGGTAGCGCAGAATAATGAATCGCATACTAAATCGCAGCGCAAAACTAGAGGCGCGCTGTTGAGCGGTTTGTGTCTTTGTTGTCGTGAAAATGCAAATGTTTTCGGAAAACTATTATAATTAAGGTGTCAGTCGCGTCAACGGCGGCTGACGGGAACGCCTACGTGGTGAAACAAATTTCTCTCCACTTTAATGAGAAATGCAGACCGCATTATAATGTGTGGTATCCTTGTTGCTGCCCCCCTGTCGGTGCGCAATCACTGTTGGCAGCGCGTCCGCGATTACATGTCTGTAAATTTGCATCATTCCACACAGGGTGGTTACAAAGAGAAAAAAAAAAGAAATGTAATCGCCAAATCGTAAATTTTGAATCTATTCATTTAAATGTGGCCCGCCTGTTAGCTTTTCCTTTCCATTTCAATTTCTCTCGTTCAAAAAAAAGCAAGTAGAGTCATCTTTCAAATTTCGAATCCAAAAAACAAACCGCTGCTGCACCGGAATCGATGAGAAATTGAAGGAAATGTGATAATTTGGTGAAGCGGATTCTGTTGCAATATCAGAAGAACATTCAAATCAAATAAAAAACAACAACCGCGAATAAATTGTTTATATAACTAACAATCTGACGACACAGTCAAAAGATTAGTGGAAACCAGCTTATTTGTGCACACGTTTCTGTTAAAGGACGATGCTTCGGCACAGTTTGAAATAGCCAATTTTGTTCGTTAGTCTAGCCAACATGTTTGCCAAATTTTTGTTCAATCCATTGCATAATGGTGAGCCTGTGATAACATTTCTAGAGCGTCCATTTATTGACCTATTTATTGACCCACTCTCTTCAAAGGGCAATCACTTGGTATTTAATGGAAACGAGTAAAGAAATTAAAAAAGCCAAGCCTTCAAATGAAACCCTGTGACTAGCCAGTGAACGAACCGATGGCTCAGTGGGTATGGGGACATGCTACGAAGCCAACGGTCCCGGGTTCGAT
>JAUJYS010004550.1:0-11850 GCA_033995665.1 Melogona broelemanni | reverse complement strand
CGGGTTCGATTCCCGGCGTAGGCTTTCGTTTATTCGATCCTGTGGTACTGGAATGTGCCCCTCACACATCGCCACAGAGACACGAGAGGTTCAATAACCTCCTGTAGTGCTATTCACTGCAGTGATCCGGAATAAAAAAATAATAATTTCTGTTTCCCTATTTTGACGCAGGTGGGCGCTTCTCTTTTCGCCAGCAACATCGGCAGCGGCCATTTTGTGGGACTAGCCGGTTCCGGTGCCGCTTCTGGTATCGGCATCGCCATATTCGAATTACATGTACGGTAAAACAGTGCAAATTGAACGTTTTTAATTGCTATTTCGCAACTTAATCTTCTGAATTGCTCTGTGTACTTGCAGCGACGGCATCACCATTAATGAGCTTATGTCTTTTTCAGGCTGTTTTCGTCATGATTATATTGGGATGGCTATTTCTTCCGGTTTATATGGCGTCTGGGGTAAGGTTGAAGCGCAACCTGTGACCTCTTTACCACAACCACACACGACAATCCCTAAAAAAAAATTATTTCGATAAAAAAGGAGCTACCAAGAATGCGCAATTTATTTTCTACCATATATCATAATGTAAGACGTTTTCAAAAAAAATATATTGTCTTATTTCATTGATCTTTGACAGGTATACACGATGCCCGAATATCTGCAGAAGCGATTCGGTGGTCAGCGCATTCGCATCTATCTGTCCGTTTTGGCTCTGATTATCTACGTCTTCACGAAGATCTCGGTCAGTCTATCGGTCTATTTTTAAAATTAAATTCCACAATTTTTACGAAACTCATTTGGCGCGCGCGGAGATATCTTTTTTCACACGGGGGCTCGACAAAATACTGATTTTCTTAACTGGCAGCTCTGGTTAAATTATTATGCTTCAGTAAAGGTGTAGTGTGATGGGAGCTAAAATCGACGATTTAATTTGGATTAGCAAAATTACAAATAACAAAATTAATTTAAAATGGTATGTTTGAATTCAGGCGGACCTATTCGCCGGGGCCCTATTCATCGAGCAATCCCTGGGATGGAATCTGTATCTGTCTGTGACCCTTCTTTTGGCCGTGGCCGCCATTTTCACCATCGCGGGTGAGTAAAAAAAAAACAGAAAACAGATGACGGCTGGTGACTGATTTTATGAAGGAGGCCAGCTGAAGCTATTTCCATTACCATAAAATCCCAATTTTGACAGCTTACATTTAAGTTATTTTCGTATTGCAGTTGGCATTACGACCGGCTATGGTTCGTCGGTCCCGGGTTCGATTCCCGGCGTGGGATATCGTTTATTCGATCCCATAGACGGAAATGTCCTAAGCAACATGAGGAGTACTCCGAGTACATAATCTCTTGTAATGATATTAATTAAAAATACTGGAAATAAAATAAGAATTAATTGTAGACATTGGAACAGGCTATTAAGTCCAAGTAAAAATAGAAATAATGTAAGAAAAAGTTAGCCTCATTTCGCATAGGGGCTGGCAAAGTAGTCATAGCCTATCCGCTCATAGCAATATTTGATGCCTTATATTGCGGTGGGAGAAAAGAGTATGGGAATATTAAAAGGGTTGGAATGTAAACATAGAGAGAGTGGTGGAGAGTTTGTCTGGCGCTGCGACATTGACGACTAGCGTTGTTGTTTCTCGTTGGTCATGCAGGGGGTCTGTCGGCTGTCATCTGGACGGATTTTGTCCAAACAATTCTCATGGTCATCGGGTCGGTCGTATTAATGGTCAAGAGTAAGTGGCAACACATGAACACACTCCTCACACATACATCGGTACAGCGGTCGAACGCACTAAATGCCACCCTAACGATGCGTAAATCAAAAAAGTGGATTTCATCAGTTGCTCACTAAAGTGCATCGCGATATTGCACGAGAAAATTTTTTTCAAATTACCGTAGCGCCTAGTGCACTACAGGATTACTGCACCCTCGTGTTTCTATGGAGATCTGTGATGGGCAGGGAAGGGAAGAGAAGAGGGATTGCAAATGGAATAGCCAGACTGCAGGATCCACCCCTAAGCTCTGAACTCAATAATGGAAGCTCAGGGGTGACGCCAGTACCCCCGGCTAACGAATAAACGAAAGCCTGCGCCGGGAATCGAACCCGGAACCGTCGGCTTCGTAGGATGTCGCCATACCCACTGATGTAGGCATGAATGTTTCCTGACCAGTAATCCCAAAGATTAAATAAAATTAAAAGATTCATCAGGGTCACCCTAAAAGGTGGTTCAAGACAGTCGTTACTCACATGATGAACTCGTTGAGTTGGCAGACGGTGGTGGCAGCCCCTCCGATGGTCACCCAGGGGTTCTTGACAGTCTGACCGCCGGTCACATCCGTGCCCGCCTCCTGCGCCAAATCCTTGAATCCTCGGATCATGAGCGGCATGACCACGTCGCGCTCTTTCTCGCTCATCTGCGTGCTCACGGCCAACAACATCAACATGTTGTCGCACTCGGTCACGCCCATGGCGTATAGATCGCTCAGGACGTTGGCACACGCGATGCGGCCCTAAACACATACAAGTAGACAGACAACGAGATTATTAACATAATTTTGTGAACCTTGAATATTTCCTCACTTTGCTCATCCCTGTTAAGCCCGATCCATCCGTAGTCATACAATACTGCGATCCGAAAAAAAGTTGCCGGCATCGTTAGTGAGGTCGTTGCGAAGAGCTCAGCGATAGATGATCCACCATGTGTGCTGCGACACCGGGTTCGATTCCCGGCTCGGACTTTCGTTTATTCGATCCCGGGGGATACTTGATAAAAATGTGTCCCTCCCTACAATGTTTTTTTTTTCAAGGGGTACAGAATCTCTTGTGATTTTCACATCAGTGATGACAATCGATCGCAAATGAAAAGGTAACAGACGATTGAAAGCTCTGAGCGCCACCTAGCGCACATTTTTTACCCGATTGGTCTATTTTAAATATATTTGCCCAGGATGAAAAGGACGCGCATACGTAAAAACTGAACCAATTTTTAGATTGAAAACAAAATAGATATCTTAAAATGAGCTGTACTTGGTTTGAATAGCCCAACAGAAAAATGTGTAACCAATTGACTTTTGAACTTTTGACTACAGAATGTGCGGTCAGAGTTTCACTAACCGAAAAATTAGGTTTTTTTGTGACTTGTTACAAAGACACAACCAGAAATATTACTAGTGTACTCACCATCATGTACGGATCATCAACTAGGGGGTAGAAGAAGTCCGTCGTCTGCACCAGGGATAGACCACCGTGTCTAAGGGGGGTAACCGACGCGTCCATGCCCACACCTGAAACGGAACAAACGAGAAAACAGGTCAGATCAAAGCTGTCTGAGAAACTGATTATCAATGATCGTAGGAATAAGAGCACGAAACAATTAAAACAATATCGTTTCGAATGCAACTGCACTAAGGGTGGCCCATTATCACCATCTATCCAGAAAAAAACGAATAAACGAGGAGAGCTTGCGCCGGGACACAAACCCGGAAATCCAGTCACATTACCAGTCCATCTCTCAAACCAACTGAGCTGCGACGGATCGTGCGTTTTCACAGTAAACACGTTTCAGCGAATATTTTGCAAATGTACACGTACACGCTACAATGTTTGAAACAAATGGCACGATAAATCACAATTACCTCTAGTTTGAAATTGTACAATTGAAATGTTTATTAAACTATTTCAAAAGTTAAAACGCGAACGCAAACTCATTATTGCTAAAGTTCCATTGATTCTAACAGAAAAACGCCTTTTATGTATAAAACAAAATTTATTGTTCTTAAAATAAATTGTGATTGATACACTGTATCCAGTTTCAAGTTTTCCCGCAACGCACACGTGCATGTGTGTTATTCGCATCCATATTAACCAACGCCCCCTCATCCCCCTCCCAAATTCAACACAAGCTGGTGCACCAACTGCTAACCTCAAACCACGGCGAACCCCATCCACACCAGCACTTTAACCTCGGATTGCCACACGCCCACCAACACATATCTGTGTTGATGGGTTGCCTGGTGGCACGGTTGCCATGCCATCCGATATCCCGCGTGAATAGGGTAGAGTCAAGCGCGAGCATGACTCTGCTCTTTTTGAGGAGCAGCCAACGACACCGTTTGCGGGCCCCGCATAAATTCGCCAGAGCGGCTCGTGAAAAACGGGTAGAGGGGGCGTTCGTAACGCGAGCGTACATCTATCACGCGAGCTGCCATTGTACAGATATTAGCTTGAAGCGCCCACCAGATTCTCCTGCCGCTGCTAGCTCGGGTGAATAGGAGAATAGCCTCCTCCCCCACCCCGCTTGTATGCGTGGCATTTGTGCCACAGAGACTCTGTACGCTTGAATTCGCCAGCTCTAAAAGTGCTTGTTGATAGGTCTAGGTGTTCATAGGGCTCAAATAATAGTCGTATGGTCGTTTTCAACATCTCATATCACATGACAGCCGACACAGCCACGGGAAAAAATAAAATCCCTTCGACAGGCGGAAAATGTTTTATTTTTGCCATTAAAATTGAATATGACAATAAACTAATTTATTTGAAATGCCAGATAGCAATTAAATTTAGTTGTGAAACGAGACGAATATAATTGTCTCTGTTTAAAACCACGCCTCGCTTTTTTCGACGTCAACCTCGACGTGTTGACCCACTTTTAGTTTAAGCGGTCCTTTAATGTGGTTTGGACAGCAAATGTAATGATTGCTTCAAATTTAAAACAATTTAAAAAAATAAATTTAAATAGAGAAAGAGAATACCACATTTTAAAAATATTTCTGATAAATTAAAATCTTTTTGATCTTGTTTAAGAAAAAAATAAAGAAATTGTCTTGTTCACTTGGGAAAAACTTAAGTTTGACAATTTGAGTCGATGTTCAATGAGTGGCGTCGCTCTATGCTTGTTTATGTTCCAAGACTTCCAGGCCCTGAACGTCATGCTGAAGGCCTGGGGAAAGGAACACAGCTGATTTGTTAGCGCAGAGAACGTCAAACATATTGCTTACTGTCAAACAATTAAAATCACCAAAAGTAGTATTGACGAAAACTTACACGAGCAAGAAAAAAATAATAATTATATATTTTTAAGAAGCACATTGTGTTGTCGTTTTTGCTTTAACAGATTTTAAAACTTAAAACTTTGAACTAAGCCTTGACCCTGGTTTCGTTTGCAAACTCATGGGTTATGGCATCAACCATTTGAAACCTATAACTGCTTTTCGAAACGCAATTTCATCGATGTCTTTTTGCAAAGAGTTTTTTTCTTCAAGTTTCAGGCAAAAAAAATAAAAAATGAAATCGCCATTATCATGGCAAACATTTTTACTTATGAAAAATGCTTAAACCAATTCTACCAGTTTCTTAAAAATGAAAATAAATAAATATTGTTATTAATATTTATTTGAAATTTGTTTTAATACTTTAATCTAATCTTCCCTTTTTTATTTGACATTTCGACTATTCCGTTTAGGAGGAAATTAAAAATCATGATGTACAAAAAGATTAAATCAAAATTAACTGAAATAGATTCCTACAGCAAACGCAAATGGGACACCCTGTACAGCACCGTGTGTGCAGATTAGGCTTACTGGGCGCACAGTCTTCAAGCTCGGGGGCCATTTTGCAATTTTTGTCGACGTGGTTTTTGGCGCGTAAAACCACAACAACGCAACCACAACCTTCGCCATATTGAATTTTCGACTAGATTTACGTTGTCGATGCAATAAAAGAATGGCGGCATCCCAATCCTAAGCCACATATGAAAAAGACAAAAGACACCCCAAATTTGCGCGCACCCACCACCAAAAAATGAAATGCCGCCAACAAACTGCGGCCGGGCCCTCGCAGGCGCGAGACGACATCTTTCCGCCCAGAGACATGCAAGGGGAGACACGACGCACGGCTCGGCGTCGAGTCGCCCATCTTTAAGCCTACTTTAGGCCCAACGCCTCACTCTCGGCCTGCTGCTATTTCAAAGTCATTCAACGAGAGGGCGCGTTTATCTAAACTGTTAAAACTCAAACGGAACTGAAAAAAAGGCACCTCACTTATAAACGCACCCCCAATCCGAAAATCATCGAAATTGCGGACGCTCAAGAGACGAGTGGCGCGACACGAAATTGAGAAAGAAGCGAAATTCGTATTAAAAGTTCACACTATATGTTGCTGATCCGTAACGAGGTGAGCGTGCGTCGTGACAAAAAGATAGATCAGTAGTTCAGCTGAACTTTTGCTTAACGCAACCCACTTCGATAAGGATATTCACAACATCAAGCAAGTCAAAACACGTAACAAGTTTGGTATTTGACTACAAAAACTCGGATAGGAATGAAGGTGCGTTTTGCCATCGGGTCGGGGCAAGCCTATTGATATAAATCAACGCTGCCGACTCGTTGGCTAAACGCGACCATCCTAAATCCGGATGGGGGCGGCTAGGCCCGAACGAGGCTTACCAATGCGCGGGATCTCGGCCAAGTGCAGGAAGTGTCCCTGGTCGTGTTCGTGCTGGGTGCTGCCGGCATCGTGCTGGGTGAGTCCCTCCAGGAGTTTGAGCAGAACCTCCTGAGGGACCTTACACCCTCATCCGCGTAATTCGGCGAAACTGGTGAGTCGGAAACTGGCGTCCAGATCATGGGCGACCGGGTCGAAGGGCCGGCGAATGGCCAACTGGGCGGCTGCCGCTGCCGCTGCCGCCGCCGCGTTATTGCTTCCCACCATCTCCAGCTCGACCGTGCCCATGTTCTGCTGTGGAATGCCGGCAGCTTCCATGGCTAGGGTGATGGGACCACCGTTTGGGTACGCCAGCTTTACAGGCTAGCGGGAACTTTACCACTCTTTCGACTCTCAACTCAAACCACCGGACGCGAAAATTAGGATTTTTGGCGGTTTTTGGAACCACGCGCGATCTGTTCTAGTAGTCTGGAAAATATCCCTTCAGCCTCTCCACTCGTTGCTGCTATGGTCGCGTCGCAAAATGGCGTCCTCCCCTTTGTGAGGCTAGTGACGCGGGTGCCCGGATGACGGAGGCGCTCCCACCGCACCAGTTGTTGGGGATAAAGCAGCATTAATGGGGATTTCCCTTTCGCTTGACGGAAAATTGTTTTATGCAAAATTATCTCCACGATCGCATTTTATTTTTAAATAAATCTTTCTAGGTGTTTTATTTGCATTTCTCGGTTTTATTGAGAGAAATAATTTTTAAAAAATGTCGTTTCCCTGAAAATTAGATATTGCGAATGGCGGTTCCATTGCAATAGGGATTTTCAAATTTGGGTACTTAGCGACACTGCTTTGGAATGCTTTTATGTTAATGATAAGAAGGCCTTCGTGGTTGGTGGACAAGGCAAGGGCAAAGCCAAAAGATGCGCGGGAAAATTCCAATATTTTAAAATGCTTTTCGAAATTCCAATAAAGCGGTGACACGTTGCACATATTCATCACCGATCGTTTTCGCAGATTTCAATAAAGATGAAAAAAAAAGTAATGTCAGCTCTGAACAGCTTAGTATTAGGAGAATGTATTAATATTTTTTTCCGCAAAATCATACGGTTTTGAAAACTAGCGAGTCAGTTTCAATCGTCCAGAGAAGCCCACGAGAGATAATTTGTTAACAAAAATCTGAATATATATTGGATTAGCCAAAAATACAAGCCAATTACAATTACAATTACAAGCCATTACAAGCCAAAAATATTATTAAATTGATTAACAGGTCAAAAATATATTTAGATGAAAATTATTTTTTTCTCTTACTTTTTCGAGCGATACCAGACAAATCAATGTTTTGGCCTTACCTTAACATTAGAGGGCCTTAATATGCTGAATTGAGAAAAAAATGTAAAATTTTAAATTTAAAATTGCCATAACCCAAGTTTTACTTTCGATAATGACATCCTGAATCGTTTAGCGATTACACTCGTATTTTCATAAATAAATATTCTCTGCTTTAGTTAAATTATTGTCTTTCACTCTTTTCCATATGCGCATGAGGTATGTCATGGAGAGGGACAGAGGGTGACCATTTTCCAACTTTAAATTGATCTCTGTCTCTTTTAGCAATTTTAATATTAACTTAAAAATAAGTACTTTATAGAGTACTTTATTAGATATCATTAAAAATTGAATAAATAATTCACCATTTTGTATTCACGACTAATTGTTTTAAATTTTTGAGATATCCCTGCAATAGTATTTGAAAGAAATTACGATTAGACGTATCTTTTGCATAGAAAAGTAGGCTGTGTGAGCACTGCGCCAGGAGAAACCAGATTGCTTCGCGGAGCTAACACTTTGTAGGGGTAACCTGGTTCGAAGTTAAGAAACGGCGAAATAATATATTTCCAAAAATCTCTCAGGGATATACAAAAATGGCACAACATTAATAAATTTAATCGCGCAATATGTTGCATGCTGCAATATGTTGCATGGCCAAGAAACGACATGACTCGTACTATCGCCGAATTGCAAAAATTAAAATAACTGAAATTCATCGAATAAGGTTATAATAATTACATAATAATAAAAAATGCTGTTCCACGTTTAACGTCTAACATTCGAGAGTTTATTACATTTTCTACAAAACATTATTTATATAGAGGCATTCGGCATATTTTGTTTCGAACTAATAATATACACGTTCACATATTGTGCGAGTTCAATATATAGAAAATGTATGAATTTTTTTAATATCAGCGTCGAGCAATAAAACATACCCAAAATTAAATAATGCCAATTAAAAACCCTGAATCTTGATAACAACAACAATGCGTTCACACAATTATTATAGATTTTATTTTTTTTTTTACTTTGTCGCGCTCAACGGCCACTAGGTGGCCACTCAGCGTCACTTGTTTTTCGAAAAAAACGTCGAAGGTAAAACAAAACAAAAAACCCAATCTCGCAAACACGCAAAAACGCACGCACACATTCTTTTTTCTTAAAAAAAATCTTATTCCTTTTTCAAAAACAGTAAACGTCACAATACCGTCATTTTCGAACAAAGACAAAAAAAAAAACGAAATATAAAAAGTATTCAATAAAAATAATAATTTAAGTAAATTATGATTAGAAAAAAAAAAAAAAAAAAACGAGTCATTTGTACACTTCCGGATATCGGCTAGCGAAATGCGGAACAATAACAAATATCGGTTTTGGTGATGTTAATTCCAGTTATAAAATGAAAAAAAGAAACTCTTCTGACGACTCAATATATCCGACAATATGTAACACCAACAACGATATTCACGCTAGTCATGAGACAATAGAAAATGTCATGAAATCAATTTAAATATGTCTACGAAGTTTTATGTTCGGTTGGCATAAATACAAGGAGGAGGTTTTTGTTTTACTACGTCATGCGCACATCATCATCATTTTCTCATCAGACTGAACGGGGATTTATCCTTTCTCTTGCCCTCCCCACCCCCAAATAATCTGGCGAGGGAGGAGGGTTTGGCAAAAAATCCTATATCAAATCACAGACCTTAATTCAACCACACTAGATCGTTCGATTGAGAACAAATAACACCGGTCATTTTCATCATCATTATCTACGAATCCCCTTTTGACACTGTATATAGATCAGCAAATGGAGCGTTCAAAAAAAAAAAAAAATGTCTCGAAAAAAATAAAATAAAAGAAAACCACAAAACGCAAAGACAAAAATCTGGGCGAAACATGATTGTGTACACAAATGTCCTTGCCGATCGGTTCGCTGGGGAAGCTGGGAGAGAGGTATATTTGCTATAATTACAGGTCACGCCATCCATGTCCACTACTTTACATGCAAAGAGTACTGCTACAATAGGTGTGTGCGCTACGAGATGCTCTATTTGTACATGTATTTCAATGAGTGGAGTTAGAGAATTTCTTGCCCCAACCTCACCTGTTCGAGCGTGTGCGAAAAAGAAAGAAAGAAAAAACCACTTTATAGCAGCTCCGAAACGGGATCTCCAGCATTCGTTCAATCACAGACGATAGGACACAAACACAACTCACACGATACGTATTTTATTTCTCCCTCCCTGATGGAACCAACTCGCACAAGACGTATTTATATATTTATTTCCCATCTACCTTTCCCTGCTGTGTGGGACAAATAAGACTTGTCGAACAATAACTCGAACTCACATCTTGTGAATGTCACAAATGTGGCGAGCCCGAACAAACCCTTGGAGCTTGTTTGAAGAGATTAGCAGTGCGTCAAAAATGCCCAATGATCCAATCAAATTTTGAAATTGCAGTTTAAAAAAGGCCAAATGATGAAGAAAAAAGAACAAATGGTGGTACGGCAATCTGATCAATTCCTCAGAATGTAAATTAGACAAACTTTGGATTGAATTAAGATCCAATAAATCATCTAATCAAAGCTTAGGGAAATTGAGAAAAAATTCCTTTGTACGTTGAAACGCGAGAAATTACCTTGTATTTTGATATATTGTTTTCCGGTTTCGAGTAGTCAAATAACAAGGCATAACACTGGTTTACGTTTAGAGGAGGGCCTGCAGTGATATTCAATACAGTGACCAGGAATAAAATATGATTAGACTATAGTCATTTTAGACGCACGTAAAATGATGGGAGTTTGGTGGGGGACGAAGATAGGGGTAAAAAAGTGGAAGTGGAGTTAGGGTTTTTTTTTCAGAGGTGATGGAAACACAATCTAACCGATTGGGTTAAAGTTCAAGCTAATAAAATTAGTTGTAAACTTTGGCACAAGAAGGAAGAGATATGGTTGAAACTGCTTTGGCATATTTCTACAACAGCAGCCGACAAGTGAGAAAATCAATTTTGGAGCAGGGAAAAATGATTTGTTTGGAACGGAGAGAATGGAATTCGAGCCTGGGCAATAATTACTTGTATTGTCAACACGCGTCAAGCCTCTCCGTGACTCTTCGTTTCAACAATCCTTTAAAAGCTAGGAAAAAAGGACGAAGCTCGTGTCAGCACAACCAACAGTGACCCATGTGTTCCTATATTGGTAGTGCGTATAGCTCCACAAAATTAACTCAGAAAAACCAATTTTTTAAAAATAAAATTCTAAATTCCCGAACAATTTTTATTACGACTATAATTAGAATTGTTCAATCAGGAATTTAAGGTGGCAGTAAAACTTGATAAGTTACTTGTATATTTAAAAAAGTAAAAAAAAAAATCCATGTATTTATTAAAAAAATTATTACGATACCGAAATTGACCATACCCACAATTTTTAAGCGCTTACGTATGCTAGGAAATCATTCAGAAAGTGGTATTAAAAAAATTATTTATTTAGTTAAAAAAAAAAATGAAATACCAATTATTTGTTACAAAATAAAAACCTTCTAAAATATATTTTTGTAAATTCTTAAGATGAGCTTTGCAAGTTCAACTTCGTGTATAATTTTTGGTTAACCAACGTTATAAAAAGTCAACTGCACCCCATTCGAACCAAACACGTCAAGACATGTCCAAAAATACCTTCCCAAAACATAATTACCAAGCCTCGTAAACTGCGATTTAAATTCCATGTTCCAACTACGACGTCCCCAAACTAATTTTGGCGTTAAAAATACAGACTAGCCAAAAACCAAAATTGGTGGAAGAATTAAAAAAAAAAAAAAAACGTGCCCAGGTATGCATTCCAGTTGCAAGGTAGAGGGGATTAGAGGGAAGGGGTGGGTTGCGTAGGTGACAAGGGATGAGAGCGATTACAATGGTCACGTGAGGGCGAGACTCCCGATATCGATGCGCAGAAAATAATTTTTTTTTTTGATGCGGTACCAAAAATATGTAACATCAAATATTGCCTAAAAAATAAACACGGACAAAAAGATAGAGAGAGATAGAGGTGCGCATATTTCGGCTGCGTGTAC
>JAUJYS010004549.1:0-11853 GCA_033995665.1 Melogona broelemanni | reverse complement strand
AAGAATGGAACGTCTTACAAAAAAACGAAAATATACATTAGAAAGATCAACTAATTGTCTACTTTTTCCATTAATCGGCATCGACATTGATGCATTTTTCGATTTTTTATCACATGATTTTGGAACCAAAGTCGAAGGGAGCGTTCAAATTGAATGGGAAACCAATGACGAACTTCATTTTTCACTTCATAACTACTCTGTGATCGTTGTGATGACTTCAGAACTATTCTGTATTCTTTAAGATGTTTTTTCAAAGGGACCCAACAAATAGCTTTGCAAAGATGATGTGGCAAGTTTGGCGATGCATCAACAAGTGCGAAGGATAACGAACGGCCCGGACGCCTAAAATTTCTGCAGAGTTTCATTTGTGCAGAGGTTCTTCATTAAAACTTGTTGTTCCATCACCAAATTTGGCACATCATCTCTGCTGAGTTATTTGTTTGGGCCCTTGATCAAACATCTTAACGAATACAGAATTGTTCTGAAGTCATCTCAACGATTACAGAGTAGTTACTAAGTTAAAAATGACGTTTGTCATAGGCTTCCTATTCAATTATAAACGCTCTCGTCGACTACGGTTCCAAAATCATGTGATAAAAAATCGAAAACTGCATTAATATCGATGGCGACTAATGGGGAAAGTAGACAATTAGTAGATCTTTTTAATGTATATTTTCGTTTTTTTCTGAAACGTTCCATTTTTTAAATAAAAAATAGGCGTCATTTCTTTGTGATCTTCCCATGTATTTTTGAGATAGATATATAAATTAGTTAGTGTTGATTAATCACATGCTTTTAGTTACAATCAAGGTCCGGTAGGTGCGGGCTACTCAAAATCAAATTTGGTCATGAGCAGCGCAGCCCCCCTACAAATAAAATACTAATCGATGTTAAATCGATTTATGTTTAAACTTCTGTCTATTGGCTACCGTTGCTTTTTCTACACCTGCGTAGGTAAACTAAAGAAAAAAGGAAGCTGGCTGGGTTCCAACGCGATCTTTTGTCTGAGACATTTTTTCCCTTAGCTTCTAATCTTCTGGCGCTGTATTGTAGTTGTCACGGAAGAGCGACCGGCGCCGAGCGAATGAAAATAAATTGCCTACGCTTAGTCTAGTAGAAAATTGCATCACTTCGGATCGATAGCTTTTTTCAGTTTGATAGAAAGGCAGCTAACAGGTGTAGGGGAGAGAAAATTTTTGCTTCCAAAATTTCACGAAGCGTTTCAGTGTAATGGGGGTATGGCTTCGCGCCGCATTTCACATTGCTTGGAATAGGGGTTCGCAATTTTCAACATTTCTAAACACAAGAGTAAACGGAACTTTAATGTTTCTCATTCTATGTTTAGAATTACCATTTTCTTCACGAGCTTTAGGCTTAAGGTTTTGTCAGGAACAAAAAAACGAGGAAGTGGGAAATAATTTGAGTTGTTTCATGAATAATTTAGCTTTGTAATAAACAAAATTCTAAATATTCAAAATTCTGAAAATTCTGAAATTTAAAAATTAAAAAATTCTGATCAACAACCTACCAGAACTAAATTCTGATAAGCTGTTGACCGAACCAATTAAAATTTTCATATTCACGCGGTTCATGACATATTTCCAGTCTAGTATTTATTGTGTTTTACCAATGTTAACGACAAATGATGAAAAAGTGAAATCGATTATAAATGAAATTTGGAAGTTGTGATATCTTAATGGCCATGTGCTTCGTTGTCGGAAATTGCACGCCCTTAGCTCAAATGCTTGAAAAACAATTTGCGGTTATGTAGAGTAGCTGTCTTAAGATGTATGGAGGATGGCGCAATAAATTAATACGTTATATGTAATTTGCCACACGCAAGTGCAGTTAATTATTGGAGAATAACAACGGCTTAGTGCTCCTAAGTTATAATGAATATGTATGGCAAATGCTTTCCAAAAATGCTAATACGATAAAAGCTTGTTTGTTCTCTACATTACGATTGCTCGGATGGACATGGAATTGTTCATTTTTTTTACAGAAGCTGATCGCTTCGTATAAACACACGCTAACTTATTAGAAGTTACAAAAATGTCTTACCAGTGCTGCATTGCTACAGGATGCACAATAAATGATATGCTAAAAACTGACTCCGTCATAAATGGAATTATATTTTCGTAATGATTGATGGGTGGTTCGATTTTTTTTTTTTCCAATTTTTTTTTTTTAATTTTGGTTCGATTTTTGTAATCAAATTGGACTAAACTCTTTTAACTGTAGCATATCTTTTATTTTTCTGATTCAAGCGATTTTGAAAATCCGTGTAAAAAGAATGACTGCAACTGTAGCTAGTCGAAAACGCATTAACTCTGCGAACTTCAATGTTTTGCAACGGTGACTTTTGCGCCGCCCTGTATTTTGCTACAACGCGCGCAACGTAAAGCTCCCCCCGACAGAGCTGCGTGTATGACACATGAGCTATCCAATTTAGCGCCAGTTAGGCTGACTGGCGCATTATTTTTGTAGCGCGTATTCTTCCAGCCCTTCCAGCCAGCAGTTATTTAGCCTGTAGAAGTTGCATTGTTGAAGCGGATAAAATTTGAATTTTTACGGAACAAAAATAGTCATTTATTTTGCCCACACCTGAAAAGAAGAATAGGACACTTACATTGACAAAGCACGTTGAAAATATTTGAGAAGCTATTTAAATATTGAAAGTAAGACATATATTCATGTTGTACAATTATTAAAAAATTTAAACATGAGATTTATAACCTGTCTAATTTTTAAGTTTTCATCTATGATAATAAAAATAAAAACAACAATAAATCGCTTATATTTAACAACATAAGCTGTGTAAAAAATTGGCTTTCGAACTATATAGGCTCATTGTTCTGGTACCCTATGTGAGAGCTACAGTGTACGGAGTTTATATTGAATCACAGTTCCAAATATGTGCATCAACTATTCATGCAACGTTTATTTCTCGACCTTCGTTAAATATATGTATTTTTTCTAGAATTTTTTATTGTAATTTTATTAATAAACATATGCTATGTATTTAATTTGTGGATCGGTCAAGCTAGTTATTCAATTACTAATTTGAAAACCCCTGCTTATGTTCTTAAATTTAATTTTTTTGAAATAGGATACAGAAGTGCGTATTCCTGACCAACTCGAGGGTCTCACGGAAGCCAGCAACCTGCACCGTTTATTTGCATAAAAAAACGGTGCAGATTATTGGTTTCCGTGTTAATTAATTATAGGCTAGCTGTTGCCTTCAACAACATTTAATAATACATTTTTGGATTCAATTCGAACAGATTGCAATTAAATACAGGCCTTAACTAATATTTATAAACCCAAAAATTGTGCTATCTGTATAAAGATTGCTCAGAATAAAACTTATGTTGTTAAAGCTTTTGTGTGTCTAGTATTACCGATTAGCGTTTAGCGTACGAAGTTGGGACTGCGGAGTATAACATTGACATATTTTAACATATGGTCATTTTAATATATTTATCAACATCAAACGACTTGTTGTCGTGCTAGCCAAACTCTTTTTACGCTTTTTACTCTTAATAGGCAATATGAAAGTTATATTTTAAAGCTTCTTCTTAATCAAATTATTTGAATAAGGAATAATTGGTTAACATTAACATTAATAAGTATTAAAGATTAAGAAAATATCGTTTGCAATTTTTTTACCATTGCAATTTCATAAAATGTCAGATTTGGGTGTTTTTAAGGAAGTGTAACAACGTCAAAAATCAACCACTAGTTTTTCAAAACTAAATTTGAAATGCACCTACTACACCGTGTATGTTTTTCTAAATATTTTGTGTGTTTTATATACTGGTACTTTGTGGTAAACCTCGATAGCTGTGTGCTATTCGGTAGTCTTTTTCTCGTGTTGTTTGCCTTTCGCGTGTGTTCGCTGATCAAGAAAAATTGAAAAAAATATAGTACCACGTCTATTATTTGCTGAAGCGTTAATCCAAAACTGATGATTATTGGCTCAGACTCATTGCCGACCGGCCTTTCCAATATGTTATAATTCCTCAGCAGATCGTTCAGCAGCCTCCTCTCGTGCGACCCCTGGTGTGACCCTAGAAGAAACAAAAACAAAAAAAAAATTGGTTTCGTAAAATGAAACACACAATTATACCAAATGTATCGTAAAATCCGTAAGCATTAGAAAGTTGGATAGAAAGGTTACCAAAAATCGATATCCGCATACCCGAGATTAAAAAAACTAGTCTGTGTTTGACATCAAGCAGCTCAATCAAACCTTGATGCTCCTCCGTACGAATCCTTCATATCAACATTTCAGTTTAAAATTGACCACACTTGTTACCTTTAAGTTCAAATGAGCGTAGGAAGAAACTGTATATTTCCATTTCTGATTCTACTACACATGTGGTCCATTAGAAATATAAAATTTCATTTAAATACGTTTAACCTGTTAGGTATTAAAATAAAAGTAAAGTGCAGCCAAAAAATCCTCATGAAAAATGTATATTTGTGAGTACGAAGGTGATGCGCCCCTTTCTTGACATTGAATTTGAAAAGGTAGTAAGTTTTTCGTTCCCATTCCATATCCGACGAAATGTGACGTCCTCCATTGTTGCTAAAAGCCCCAGGACACAATTTTTAAGATCCAATAACTTTGTTTTCGTTGGATGCTCGAAATCGTGCGGTTTTCACCTCAATATGTCTCTAGTCGTATAGAGGAACCCAGTGCGGCGTAATTCACTTAATACGGCCGTCCACCGCCGACGAGCCACTAAACTGATCAAAAAACGGGACTTTGACAGAAATATGCTTTATCCTCTGGAGACTAGAAGCATGTCGCGGTGAATGTGCCTCAGGCCTCGCTCGAGCGAAGATCAAATGGATATACGGAATAGATCTTCATTTTCTTTTTTCCCCTTTTTTATTTTCTTTGGAGAGATATCATGCGCGTCTGTGTGTATAGCTAGCACTTTTGTCATTTTTTTTATATCCTCGGTAGAAATCTGAATTCGGACCGGACATTGTTAGTCCCTCAAGACCGCTTTGTTCCGGGTTGCGTTCTCCTTCGTTTGTCCAGCGAGTGGTCGTGGAATCATTCTGCTTCGAGAAACCCTTTTTAGGTAATTTTCTTTCGATTGTTTCTTCGTGGTGGCGAATTTTGGGAGATTGCCATTTCTTGTTCCGGAATTACTGAGTAACAATTGCTATCAGTACCACAGGGTAACGAATAAACGAAAGCCTGCGCCGGGAATCGAACCCGGGACCGTCGGCTTCGTAGGATGTCGGCCTACCCACTGAGCCATAGGTACGTACGTACATCTCGAAGAAACACTTGACACACACTGGAATTATAAAGGAATGAGAGTTAGTGTCAAATGGCGGTGCGCAAGAGTATAATGCGTGTACATGTATGTCAACGTTATTCTTTGAGCAGGCTATACTCTGTTAGGCACGCTTTAAACGAGCGTGGGCGTCTTTTATCTACAGTTGTGCACATACAACAGAGGTCATTAATTCAGTCGCCTAATAACACGAACGAACGAGTGCGGATTAATGCGCGCGCAACAGCTAAACTAATGGGGAAACGCGAGCACACTACTGATCTGCTCATGGAAATTAACCCCACACTAGGCCATCACATGTCCTTTTTGCTCCCGTGGCTTCGTCCATAACAATTTTACAATTTCATGGACTTGGGCACATACGGATCTCGAAAATATTTAGTTGAAGTAATGAATAATTCAATACATTTGGGTGATGCCTCCATTAGATCATATACGATAACCTGCTTTACTATTTGATGCAGGATTTTATACACCATTTGCAAAATACGTGCGTACAATTTCTACGACAGAAATTTTAATTAAATATTATCCCTAACTTGCTGAACAGGTATTTTGTTAATTTCAAAATGTGTGCTCGTGTTGTAACAATATGATGTAAGAATTGAAAAAATAATGAAACATTAGAAACGTTTTAGTGAGTAACCACTAAATATATCGAATGTCAATAAGTGATCAAACAAAATTAATTAAAAAATCATTAAATAAAGTACAATAGCTAGACACTTTTATTACGTCCGTGACAGTAGAAAAGATAAGAACGAACGAATTAAAAATATCAAACAATTGGACTTTGCATATTTTTATTTCTTATCTAAGATAAATACTATTTTAATTTTTCTGTTTTTTAAGTATTCACTCGCAATGCACTCGAAATGCTTCGAATTACCTGTAGTGCAAACACAATTGACGAGTACTAAAATTCGTGTTGCGCAGTTAACATTTTGCAAGCCATTTTGAACTTTGCATCTTTCACGCAAAAGGTTTGTTGTTGATTAATCCCCAATTGCGAAACAGCAATGTGGACCAGCTCGATTTTTGAGCGGGCATGCCGAGTATTTGATAACGGCAGCCTCTATTTGCGCGACCATTAACTATTTGTGTTGTCATTAGGTCGAGCAAGGTTTAGGCCGCACAATACATGAACATAGACAATTCAGCTATGGCTTTTATATGTGACTGTCCGCAGTTCATTAGGCGAGCTATTAAAAACAATACTAAGTAACGATTGGGTGTTGTCATTCACGAATTCAAACAACAGCATGTACATATGCACATCCCGGAATACCGAACCAAACGACAATAAAACAGCAAATTTTATGTTGTTTGCTTCGAAATGACTGACAATTTTCACTTACGTGATTCTCCTGAGAAATTTACGAAATTAGTGGAGCTTTTAAGGTTTTATTGGTCATTGTTATATTTTAATGTTTGCTTGCATACTTTATTTCGGACAATATAACTTTATAGTCTTGTAAGATACAATGCACACGTATGCTATGAGGCTGGGGCCCGTTGCCATTAAATACGTGTTTGAAAGTATGGGGATAGATACATAAAGCTGTGGTTAATCATTTCGACGCGATGATAGGGTATCATGCTTTTTAGATTTTGTCGTAATTATGGTAAACATTTGTTTTCGAAATTTCATTGTTTTTAAACGACGTGGAATTTAATAGGTTGCCAACTGGAAAATTGAATTATTAAATGAATTCATTGGAAACAATTATATGTACAGAATGTTTATGTTTGCTCCATTAACTATCAGTGACACGTCATCAGAGCAGGCACCAGGCTGTGTTTAATTTGCAAAGCTCGCTCGGCGTATTGATTCGAATTTTTGATTTCCATTTTATTATTCGTTTGCTGCGCGTTTTATTTTTTAATGGATCCTATTTTATGCAGACTTGTCAATCAGTTCTCGCCGTTTAAGCTAAATCCGTGAGCCAGTTGGACTATTTCGGGCGAATGGCAATCAAACGTCAGTCAATCAATGTTATTTACTCTCTCTCTCTCCCTCTCTCTGCCGTTCATTACAAGTCAAGTGATGCGGACTCGAGAGAAACGGCGTCAGGGCGACCCGTGCTCCCAGCATAGGCTTGCAAAAACATCTCGAGCGAAAGGTAACGCGAACCAACGTAAACAACTCTTATCAATCACATCGATTGCATATTCATAAGAACGTATTGCCTAAACAAACTTTCGAAATGGTGATTAGGCATCTAGCGCGGATACCGCCTCTGTTGTTTCTCAATTATTTTCTTGATTGACGTTATTACATGTACCACTAATGATAGCTGACGTTAGGGAGATGAGCAAGTAGGCTATTTATGCATGCTGCTGCTATACTCGTATATACGAGAAAGTATAATACGAAATAAGCATTTTATCGAAGTACCGTGGTGGGCAAATTATGCGTTGCATTATCACAAGCGGCGCCATACCAATTGGACCGTTCGAATTACGTTGTCGCAAAGCACTTTTTTGCGTAAATTATTTGGATGTCAGCAGTCTACTTCAAACATTTTACTTGGCGAAAGAAGATTTTGTGATAGTTTTTGAGACAATTGGTAATCAAGGTTGCGATAGTTGATGCGCTAGTCATTGGCATTGCAGGGAAAGATTTTGAACATAGAATTTTAATTGAATAATAACAGTTGGACATAAAACCACGCGTAAGTATAAAAACGAATATAATTTTAATAAGAATATTCAACTAAAGTTAAAAATTGCCACCCAAATGTGTATGATTTTTTATTAACAGCCAATGAATAATATTTTTTATTATTCTTTATTTACAAGAATCGAGCTAACAATATCAATTAATTTTGCTTTGAATTCAATAATATAAAATAACAATTGATTTCACAAACAATCACCTGCTGGAGAAATAGCAAAACCACAACTGCTGAACGAATAAACAATAAAGTTAGTACAAACCATCGTTTTCCTCTGGGAATTCGCGGTTCCAGCATTTACGATGATACCTGATCTCAGGCGGATCAAGAATAGTTCACCGAGGCTCGATCACGCGGGTCGAGCAACAACATGTTAGCTCGGCCACTTTTAGGGCGCATGTGTACCTGTTTATTTATGCATATATATGACGACATAAATAGTTGACGCGATTTTTCCCCGAGCCACCCACAAACGCGAGCGGTGGTTATAGCACCGACGCCGAACGGCAGCTCGTCCGTTAGGGCTAATCTATGCAATCGTACTTAGGGAGGGGAGAGGGTGGCGAGAAGGGCGCCAGTGATGGAGAGTCAGTGCGCGCAGATTCCACCTCTCTCTCACTCTCTATGTGATGGAGCTGGGGGTTAGGTTCGCTGGAGACCGGGGCGGGTCATTGAATATCGATCAGCTCGAATTTCAGACGGCCACGAAACAGGCTAGATCCGGATTCTCAATAGCTCATTGCGTTTTTATACGGAGACGATTGCAAACACCAGCTGTGTCTGGATTACCGTGCACGTATTGACTCGTGGGTAATTCGTGGCCGGTATTCGCATTTTGCAATAAAGCTTGTGTTATCGTATCACCCAGTTTTCTTCGCTTTTGGCGTCATCAAGACACAAGAGTGGCAATTTTAGTCAAGGCCTTCTATCCTATATTTTAAAGTTTGTGTATTGTAGGTCACCTGAGACGAGTTTCAACCACGTTCACCACGTTACATCCACTTCTTTTTATCAACTGTACCTTTTCGTTTATATCTTTTTTCAAGTCATTTCACGCATGACTGGGATTTGATAATTGAATACCTTTGAAATTTGCGGTTCTAACTCATAGTCCAATAGGATGTCGTGAGATCCAGTGATCGAAACCATGCCGAAACAAACAGACTTTTGTCTAATAAGCTTATTTCAATCACACGATTTGTAGACCAGGAAGGTTAGCCAAAAAATAGCCCTAACCCGGACATGTAATGTAACAAGCTGAAAATTGGTGGAAAGGTTCATAATTGTGTTTTAATTGATTTCCCATAATTCCCAAAAAATCCAAACTTGGGGAAAATCCACCCTCTTGGAAAAATGGCGCCCAAAATCAAGTTTTGTCCCCTCACTCAGTTTTTATTAGAGTTGAGAAAGCTCTAATCATAGCCGCTAGCGCCATGGCTAACCTATTCTTTCGTAGCTGTGCCTTTAGCCCTTGACAACTACGGCCACAATTTGCTGGAAAAAAAATTGAATTTGAATGTTCTGATAACCCGCAGTTAATGTTGAGCGTAAACCAATTAAGAGAGACCTATATGTATGTTCAGCTGAATATTTCATAAAGAAGGAGCCTATAATTTTGTAAGTTATTAATTAAGCTATTCGTATTATTTCGGAATCCCTAACTAGGTTTATTCAACGTCGTAAAAATGGTTGCAGCAGTCGCGAGATTTTTTATGAGCGCAACCCTTCATTCAAGATCGTAGTTGTTGTGGGTAACAGTTTGGTTTCCATTTGGACCACCTTTTTGGCAATTTTTATGCGTTTTTCTTGCTTTCTAAGATCTGAGGAGAACTAAACTGCTTAACACCCTTGAATGTTTTTTTAGTGGAATGGCTCCCAATTAGCTATTCACTACTAGAGTAAGAATAATCGGATATTGTTTTTATCCGAACTACGCGATTCCAATTTCTTATTTGAAAGCTACTCAAATATTGTTTTTAATAAAAAAAAAAATTCATATTTGATTCGAATGGGGTATTTATCTAATATCAAAATATGCAGGATAGTCCATTCATAATTTGCAAGATATATGTGTGGGGCTACGCGCCCTGGCGGCCGGCCCATAAATGTGTCATACATTTTTCCAAAGCCAAAGGAAAATAACAAATGCAATTATAATTGTAGGCTTAATATATGATTATTATCTTTATATAATCACTTCAAAATTAATTTATTTTCATATGAAAAAAAAGTGTTGTAAACAAAATAAACTGTGATGCAAATCAATATCGTTAAAACGATATTGGGACTCAAAAGGGATTCAAATATAGGGTGTAAAACTTCCCCGTGACTATTTTTACAAGATAAAAGTGGCATGAGTCGCAAGCATCACGTCGCAAATATTAATCAATTCGATTTTATTTGTGGAGTCTAGCCAACTCATCGTCGTTTATTGATGGGCGGCGTCACGAGCCGACATAATCGATGTCTTTGCTTCTGATTGTGGTCGATTATATCTTTAAATTGTCTATGCTATGGTTCACGACGGTTTTAGAATTATGCTTTGGCAGTATCTACAGCTTAAGCCCATGCTTGTAATCAGTTGTGGCTTTAGATAGTTGTACATTTGTTGTATACTTGTACATTTTTATATTTTCGATTGTTGGTGGGCGTGCCAGCAATCGTTTATGTCTTTACTATGATTTTTTTCAGTATCAGCACTATATTATTTCGAAAGACTGTTGAGTGTATAAACAAGCAAATAGTGCAAAGAGGGTCGCAGGAGGATTTAGTGCGTGTCTCTCGTAAAGGCTGCTCGAGTTAGGAACATGACACGGCGGGGGATTTGGGAACGGCCCTACAGCGACACTTGAGTCGCATAAACGTCAAAATATCTGGCAGGTTAACGCTCCTCGCGCGCCTGGCCTCACCAACTGGCTAGCGTGCGTTACCGGTGGCCAAATGGACAACGTTTAACAGACGCGAGTCAACCTCTCTTATGCATTTTATTCTGCCATTGGCCTACTGTTATCCTCTCCTGTTGAGTCTGTTCTTCTGCTGAAGTTCATGACTGAGTAAAATCCAACAGTGTTCCTTTGCAGGATATTTCTAGCTGCTGCTAAAGTTTGGAATTAAGTTTCTCGTATTCCTGATACAGCTAGATAAAATACAAGTTGCTAGTTATTTTAACACCCCTTGCCTAAATTTGGTAGCTTAAATTACATTATGTTCCATGTTTATGTATCTAAATGAAAATTATTTATCAACCATTTTTTTTTTTCTAAGAAATTTTGCTCAAGACTATTCAATGCATGGGTTCCCAGGCATTTTGTTAGGGGCCGCTTTTTTAAAACGAGTCTTTACCAAATTTATAATTATAGTTAATGCTATTTTTCGGCAGCTGGTCAATCTTGCCGATGGTGTCTTGGTTGGATGATTCAGTTTTGAAGAATGTGGTACAATTTGAAATGGTCAGTGTTCGACAATCGAGAATGGCGTTGAGGATTCTTCTTGATTGCGCTTTCGTTATGAATCCTTCGTTTCCCATTGGCGCGGTCTCTGAGCTGACAACCGACTCATTTTTCAGCGACCAATCACTGGGTGTGACATTCGAGACCACACACCCGAGAATCGGTAACGATCATCGACAATCACATTTAGGAAAGCAATTGCCAGAATTGCGTCATTAAGCTCGCCCTGCACACCTTTCAGTGAACATTCTGTAAAAGGCATCTGCAGTAAATAACCCCAATGCAATAATTACATCGTTGGTTCACTTAATCACAACTTTTATGTATAAAGTTTAAAGACACTATCGACACAACGATAGAGTCTGCTCGGTGCGCACCGAGGATTAACGACGATAGGTTGGCTAAACC
>JAUJYS010004548.1:0-11853 GCA_033995665.1 Melogona broelemanni | reverse complement strand
CTGCGCCGGGAATCGAACCCGGGACCTTTGGCTTCGTAGCATGTCCCCATACCCACTGAGCCATCGGTTCGTACAATGCGATGAAATATTATGCGATGGTCATACTTTTCGATAATATATTTGATAATGTCTTTTGATCCCCGGCAAAATCATATTTTTTATCACATCAGGATTTTGTAGAGTTCATTTCTTTGACTTGTCACCAAGCCCTAACAAATAATTTAAACTCTTAAACATTAAAAAATTAAGTTAATTAAAACATTAAAAAAAACTAGTTGAAATGGTCAGAAATTCCAAAAGGCACGCGCGCGGCGTGGCCATTTCAGCTACGGATCGACTACAGCGCCCCCCAACAGCAGACAGGTGAGCGAGAGACACCGACAGACCAGCAACGAAATAGTCCCCGAACTCACCAGCACCCACCCACGCCACCCACTATTTTCGCAACACTCTGTATGCGTATATTCCACTCTCGAAACACAGCAGCTGACCCTTGTTCGAGCCCGCGCGCGCGCCAAATAGAAAGAGAGAGCGAACCAGAGAGACAACACACAATTCACCGGCGTTGTCATGGCAACCACCTGGCGGCAAAACTCGGGTCACACAACCAAACCACCGCGGTGACAACGAACGGGCCGCCCCGTTGCAATAGGGAATGGTCTGTGTGTGTGTGTGGGAGAGGCCGGGCGGGGAGGAGGTAAGGGAAGGAGGGGCGGATGGCAGGTTGCGCCAGATCATATATCAACAATAAACTCGTCTCCATACATATCAGACATTGGATGGCAAAAATGGAAAAAATAGAGAAATAAAGAGGGGAGAAAAAGCTGCGCCGCGATAAAGCCGAGTGTCGCAAACACACAACACGCAACCAATAAAATCGTCTCGCTTTTTATTTTATTTTTGCGAGGAGAGCAAATAGATGTATTTGTGTCTCTATTAATATCCTCCTGAGACCGCGTAGGCACAGTAACAGCAACGTTGAATTTGTCGCCGTCAGTGGCGCTGTGCAAGCCAAATATTGATTCACGCTTGGAGCGCTGGTTACGCAGAAGGAGGAATATTCTCCGGAAAGTCACCAGAGGGCACCTATTTTTTGGTAGCGAAAAATTAGCACGAAAATATTCAACAACAAAATTAACGACAAATGGAGTCAACTTTGATAGATCTGGTAATAGCGTACATGGCGTACATTGGAGATTAAATCACCGTACTATAAATAGCTGAAAATTCCATTTTGTGAGAAAAACTATACATTGACGAACTGAAAATTGTTTTCAAACACTTTCGTTACGAATGCTTGGCGAAATGCCAGAAGAAGAAAATCGGAAAATACGTATTCCATGGGTCACATGAGGACCAGAGACCGAAATCTATTACTTCAAATAGGCCTCCCAAGTGGCAAGTGCCGAGCCCTGCTGCTTTTAGGTAGACATAAAAGGTGAGTATGCCATTGATATTTATTGTTTTGTGAAATTATCCTTTCAAATGCGAACGAAGTGGTATCGGTACAAGGCCCTTATGAAATGATCCGCTATTCACAATCAATGGCATACTTGGAAATTTACGCACGTTTGAGTATCTACTGAAATGTCGTTTTCAGATAATAAAAAACAACCAGAGGGCGGTCGAATCGAAACGAATCGAATTTAAACTAATCGAAAGTTTCAAATTACAACTCATTCTGTCCACTCAATTTTTTTTGAGATCGTTGAAATTTATTCATCAAAAATATGTAAGATGTACTCCCGACACATAAGGCTACAATGCTTATTAAAGAAAACGAATAATACTCAACAACAATTAATTAACATTATTTTGGACCGCTTTTGGCAGAGCAGCGCCATCTACAGATATCAACTAAAACAACTCTCGATACTTCAGTGATGGCACAAAATATTTGCAAGGCGCGCATTTTATCAATAAAATAAAATCAGTTATCGGACTATTTTCGTTCCCGCAAGTGCTGAACAATTTTGAAATTCGACCTGCGCCTCTATCGCGGTATGTTTTCGATTCGCTCTTCCCAATCTAGATTTTTTTTTTCACTTTGGATCATACGAGAACACACTTGTTTGCCACACATTTATTTTTTTATCTTCGCAGCCCCGCTTATCACTTATTGTTTCGCGACCTATCTATCTCCCAACCGACCATTTTGTCTTTGCGGCCGAATGTCCCCCAAATGTCAGCCTAGATCTCGGCAACTGGCGCGCCACAAGTGTATCTTCCTCACTAAATTGAATAGCATGTGGATCTCCACCCGTTGTTTATACGCCCCCCCCCACCCTTCCACGACAACACACCTAGGCGATATAGTCCCCAGCAAACAGAATTGCCGATAAGATATTGTTTCCGATCGTCAAATAGAACATGGTGGAGAGAGAGAATGCAATCCCACCACTCTATCGCAATTATAATTTCCCTGTTTGTCTCCTGATGGCGAAAACAAAATGCAGTCATGCGTATTGTATTTTGTAACAGCAGTATGCCACGTTTGCATTGGTATAATCGGACTTCGAAGGTCTTCCAGATGGAGGAGGGGGCGTATTTTTTTTTCTTCTTCCAGTTTTCACCAGTAAGCGTTTTATGATTCGCGAAGAAAATTTTGATCCAAAAATGCATTTTTTTTAACTGTATTCCCGTAAGTATTAATCTATTAGTTTACAACTTTGTAATTGTATTTAAATCTGTATAATGTAAATTATTTCGGTGAAAGGTTAATTCAGTCCATGCTAAAAGTCACGCAAAGTTTAACGTTCAATAAAAATAAAATTCAAATATTATTGCTATCAAATATTTTTTTTAAAATAACTCTTGAAAGAAATAGCATTATTAACTTAAACAATGGCATAAGTAAATGAAAGATCATGATTCACTATCTTTTTTAATTACACGTAGAAATTCATTTATTTCGAAGGTAGAATTTCAAACAAAAAACGCTCATTGACGCAAAAGGGCGAGGGAAAAATGTTTTTAACTTTTTGATGTTAAATAGTTGTACGCGCCCCATCTCGAAGGTCTTCGATATCGTTTACAACGCAAAATTGGGCACCATCATCATCGTTGTCGAAGTGCCCAAAATTGTTTCCCTCTCGATCAATCGACAAACAAGACGACATCAACAACAGGGCACATGACGAACCGCGTCCTATCTATCTCCCCGTTTTTATTATTGGCGAATTGTCAAGCAGCCCCGATCGCAGCAGCCATACAGCCAGCCTTATCGTCCCCCTATTCATCACGTACACATGCGACGCCCGCGTGCATTCATCATGTACGACACATATAAACACAAAAACATCCTATACGACGATAACACCAATTTCGAGACCGTTCGGATTTGCCACGTAGCTAGCCCACATCTCTATAACTGCCTCAGACTGGCTGATAAGAAGTTGTTGGCGAGCGCACAGGTGAACAGGGCCCTACATAATTTCGTACTAGATATTTTCTTTTATTATCAGAGGATGGATTATTTGAGTTTAAAAAAATCTTGTTTTATTCGAAAGGCATCAGACAACAAAACCTAACAGCAATGTTAGATGCAGATAATATGAGTGCCACATGGTAATTCTTCGAACAGTTGTCCACTTAAAAAAATACTTATAATTTTTCAAGATATTGTATTAGGTAAATTAAAACTAAGACAGGTACCGGTGGCGTAGTGGTTAGCGTGCTCGTCTATTCCGTCCGTGATCGCGGGTTCAATTCCCGACAGAGACCTCCCGAATTTTTATTTTATTTATTAGCAGTGGTAAAAATTGGACATCTTCGTCCTCGATAGGTCATTTGACCATACCACAGGCCGCTCCGAGGCTGCTTGCGGTACACGTTCTTAGTAGTTGAATTGCCACAGCAACACGAGGGGGACAGAATTTCCTACAGTAATCAGGAATAATAAATTAAAAAAATCCATTGTGCTCACTTGGCCCCAAAGCGCGCAGTTCCATCTTCCGTATACGAAGAGTGCGTAGCAATGCGCGCTTTTTAATTGGCAAATCATCAAAAACAATTTCCACGTATACATCGTCCTATCAGCCAACAATCTTGGCCCGACAAACAACAGATTCCTCGCGATTAATAATTCACACGCGCGCAGAGGGAAAAGACGAGGAGAAGGTGGAGGAGGAGGATCAGGGGGGAGGGGGAGGGGAGAGAGGTTACGTGCCGGTACTTCCGAGCAACTGAAAATACAGATGTATACAACGTATATCCCGGGGTGGGGGTTGCCTAACATGGCCATCTGGTGTCAAAATCTCTTGTTTTATCGCGATATCACCTTGGAAATTAATTTCTGCGACGCCATCGAATCTAGAATTTGTTGTCCTCGCCTATCTGTCGTATCTCACGGGGGGGTCCTAGTTTTGTCGTCTTATCGTGTTTAAAAATGAAGATCCTTCAAGGCATTAATACAAAAATATGTTCATCATTGGATGGAATAGCTTCAGTCAATTGATTAATGCACAAAATATTTTTATTAATATATTATAAAATTATTATTCTAAATATTGATTACGGAATTCGGATGTTCCGGATAATTTTCCCTAGCATTGTCTATTTCTTTTAGTTTTGTTTTTTTTAATCTAATTCATCGTTATGTATTGTTTAGGTTACGATTTTTCTTTAAATTAATTTTTACTATAACCCCGAGTGCGAGCTTCGCTACATTGCACTGGTGTTTGCTGGGTTTTCGATTGGTGCGCTTCGTGGTAGCCCGCACCATCGTTCAGGGGCAGCAACTAGTTTCTTAAAAGGAATGCCTCATACGATGTTAACAAACTGAACACAAATTGTTCAGCGAGCCACAATAGCTGCCATGTTACCTAAATTATGATTATTCAAGTCAAAATTAAAAGTATTCCAACGTGAGCACACCAAAGAACAAAAAAACCTTAATTCATGCCGTTCCCTAATAGTGTCAATAACACTGAAAAAGTCTTCATACCCGTCAGACTAGGCTACACACGTTAGGTGCAATTGGCCCAACTTATAAGAAAGAGCCTGCGATTTAAGTAGTTTTAATCTGTCGACCCCAGACTAAATCCATCAAATAATCCCGTTGTAAGCGCCTGATTAGGGTCCAATCTCCGTGTAAAAGAAAATATCCGCTATCACACTGTCACCGTTAGAGGTGGTGAATGAAACGGGACTTGGGCAGGGCAATCAATGTATTGGGGAGCCAACACGCTTACGAAATAGGATAAATATTTTTTTGTAGCTTTCTCGAGGAGGACGAAAACCAAAATGAGACTAGTTTCTTGGAGAAATGGGGGTGTTTTTTTCTTGGGATAGGCTGGCTGAAGCGGAAGATTTTTTTAAATTCAAATTTAAATGGAATGATCACCGAGCCTATATGTATTATAGTGACTTTCGTAATTTGAAGGAAGAGGGGAAATAACGGAAGAACAATCAAGAAAAAAAGTTAGGGAAGTTTGTGTTACTGCTCGATAGCTTCCAAACCAAGTTTGTAACTGTCGGCATAGTTACGCTTGTTGCTATACAGACTGGAATCCAAACGGAGACTGCGCGGTATCAGCTAATATTCTCGGCCTGTGCCACTTTTTTGTATACGTGTGTGTGTGTGTGTGTGTGTGTGTGTGTGTTTTCCTCGCACTTTTCCGACGTCCGTCATCGAGGCTCGTGTGCGTAGCGCCTAACAACCAAACCCAATCGATTTACCAATCCTTACAAGTGCAAAAATCCTCACGCACCACGTCACGTATAGAGGCACAGACTAAAACGCATCGCCCCCGCAAAACTCGTCGATTCATCCGGACCACGTCGACCGTCTGCACGCCGTTAAAACTGGCATCTTATTTTTAAGATGTATTGTCACCCTCAACACTTCAAAATAAACCATCGCTCACCACCTTACACAAAGATAAACTGCCGTATTCACACGCGAAAACCCCATTTGAATTTTTTTTTAAATACTGCGCTGTTCCATTTTAAAGTGCACCACGTACCAGTCTACATATCTCCTTCCCTCCCTTCGTCCGAGCCCATGACAGAGCAAAGGCAGACGTGGTCTCGCATCAACTTTTCCCCCAATTTTTCACCGAACCCTATTTCCGCTGAAATGCGCGTAGATGTATTCAAAAATATGTACATAAATAAATGCAACAATCCATCTCCCCTATCCCGCCTCCTGCATTTTTCAGCTTTAATTTGAAAAGCGAAAGGATAGACCAAAGGTAAAATATCAGTCTAACAAAGAACAGGCTAATACGGTTTGTAGAAATAATTGGCCTACCGAAAGCCACCATAACTTTTAATAGTATTTATCATTTTCGAATTACTGTCCAGCAGCGGTAAAATCAACTACCCTACAACAATTCGAACCCAAAATTTGACCAAAGAACATAATCGGATTGGCGAATCGCCGACGCATCGGTCAATCAAGAGACCAGGCTTAAAAAAGCCTGTTCTTCCAATATTTTTCTCCTTTCTAGCGGCTCGGCCAGGATTGGTCGATCTCGCGCGCGTGCGCGCGACGTCGGAATGTTTTGACCAGCGTCGTCATGGCAACCGGCATGCAGTGGTGGTGGCGGCGGCGGTGGCGGGTCGGGGCGAGATCTCCCACCGACGGAAAGCGTATGCAGAAAAATTGGGATTCGATCACGTGCGCCGAATCTCACACGGTGCGCATGCGCAGGCGCACGCAGATATTTATGCCTTAGAAACGCCCAATGAAAGAGAAATGGCGCATTATCGGCCGACTGCCCCGCTGCCGTGAAAGAAGGGGTCACGGGTTTCACTGTTTGGAGCCAGAAACCGGAGTCAACTTACTTTTACGATTTTAATTTATCATCACCTATCCGCTGTGGCCGAGAGATAGCGTGCTCGCTCACCAACGGATCTGGGTTCGATTCCCAGCGCAGCTGATCGCTGGATTGGCTCGTGGCACTGCGCGGGGGAAGGCAATGGCAAACCACCTCTGTATTCTGCCAAGAAACCTCAGGGGGCTTCTGATACCTGAAGTCACCAGGTGTCGGGGATCGAGGGTCTGAGTCCGGAGACGACACGAAGGACTTAACAAGAATTTTTTTCAAAAAGGACTTTGCAAACTCAATTCCATCCAGTCGATGAAACTGCTAGATTTTGCTCAAAGACTAACTAAGAACATATTTTTTAATGATTTAACATTGTCAATTATTGTTCTTATGCGAATATTTATTTATATATAAATGGCGTGAAAAATACATAACAAGACAAATTAAAAATAAATATATTGAGAAGAATTAAAAAAATTACTGATCGTTACTGAAAAGCAGCAATACAAAAATACGACATTATTTTAATTCAATTTCAACCCAATCCAATCAAAGCTTGAGATCCATTCGAACTACACCATTTTCACCTAGTATCACAGGCTCGTATAAACGACAGAATCCATCTCGGGAATTGAACCAGAGACCATCGCACAACCAGGAATAATATCTCTTAACCAACTTCTATAGCCGCGCTGCGGTTGCTAGCGTTCACAAGTACCATTCTCAACGGAGATCGACAGTCCGTTTCTCCAGCGCGAACGAACGCGAGCGGCGTCGGGGAAAAAATCTGCAGATCCGCCCGCAAGCTACACAACATAACGGCGCGCGCCCAAATAGCGGCGCTTTTTCGCTTCCTCCGAATTAAGCAAGCAGCGTGCCCGCTCTCGAGTCTCCGCATAGCGTGGTATTATATAAAAAAAAGATCAGAGCCAGCACCACCACCACCACCACGACAGAGAGAACAGAAAGACGGGGAAAAAAATTGGTTTAGCGCAAGCGAACGCAAAACGCGAGAAACGGTGATGGAGGCCCCACCCAAAAACGTACCACAAGCCGGTATACACATACGGTTGGACAAAATAATGGAAACATTTCTAAACGGTCCACAAATAGACCTGTTTCCATTATTTTGTCCAACCACTGTACGTGGCGTGTGCACGTTGCATTATGTAAAAGCCAGATAGAAAAGAGAGCGAGAAAGACGAGAGGAACAAAAAAAAAATCATCTCTCGCTTGGCATGCGGTGGTGGAAGGGCTATATAGAGACTTTTACGACCGATCAGGGGGCGCAAATTGACGATGTTAATTAGCATATTCGCGCGTAAGGCAATTCGAATCGTTGTTCCGTTTTTCGAACGAATTTGCGCGCGCCGTCAACGTGCCCATTTCGCTGTTTTGCGGCATGACTCCTCCTCGTCTCACGCTGAGGCGGCCAGCTTTTTCTCTCCGGAGATTTTTCGGTACACGCCCAAGACTGGGTGGCGGAAGGCGACAGGCCAGTTGAGGAAGCACCCCACATTTCTTCCCCGCATCCCGCTTGCTCAAACCAAAGATGATCAGAAAAATCATCCAGAGTCATACCGGTGACAATTATTGGTGCCATCTGGTGGCGATTCATTGCTTCATATCAGTTCGATTAAATCGATGATCGATATCGATACTCGTATAATCGACCATTTTCGACAAATGCAATGAGTGAACGCAATGCCCGTACCACGATTCTTATATCTTACAAGGTTCAACAGCAATTACAAGGTTCTTAGATCTTGGCCCGTACTTGGCAAACCCACCCTGCTAAATAACAAACGTCTTGTACTAGTTTCTTGACTCGGTATGATTTTGCAGTTTTATTTTATTTTGAATAGCTTTTAAAGTATTTCTTTTAATTTAACAAGTTTGTCAAGAGTTTCTAAAACTTCTACTTTTTTTCCCCCACATATTCAGTTAATATCACCACGGGGGATTATGGTTACCCATCGTGTTGCTTAGTATGAATGGCACATTTTCACCAGTACCCTGGGATCGAATAAAAGAGCCCGCACCAGGAATCGAACCCGGGACCGCGGCACCGCAGCCGGTTGCAATACCCACTGGGCTACGACGAGATTTTTCACCGAAAGAAAATAAAAATCTCAAATCTTTGACAATAATAAAAAAAAAACTTGAACAAGGGAGTTGGCCAGTAACCCAACCAAGTTTAACGCACCTATAAACGCGACCACCTGAACGGCGATGCAAAAAAAAGCCAACAACGCATGAGCGACTAAAGAAAAGAAAAATGGCGGATAGAGAAAAAGGAGATCAGATTATCGGGCGGTTGCTGCGCTTTTTTCCCCCGTCGTCACGAAATTAAGGTCATACAAAACGGGGCCGACAACCAACTAGAAGAGAGAGAGCGGGGGAGAGACAAAAAAAATGACGGGCGTGCTCGATTTTCGGTGCAGTGGTTCCATATAAAAGAAAATAAGTGGGTGTGACACACGTTTATAAATTTTTGCTACGAGAGCTATAGCCAGGAAGAGAGAGAGGGCAAAGCAACTGAAGAGTGGAAAACGTTTCCCTGCAATACTTCACACCAACCCACTAACTGCTAGATGGGATGCTGGGCACTGCCCAGTAGCTGCCGGGCAAGTTATGCATATTCAATAGAGAGAGTGTGGAGTGGCAAAAATTACCGCGTTGTTGAGGCTCGCCGCCGTTAATGTTTTATAATTTCGGTCCTGTTATGTAAAGATAATCGCCATCAAAACCGTAAGGAAACAGTTTATAGTCGACCGGATATTGTCAGCGAAATTAAATAATTTTGTAGAGTTCTAAAGTGCGATAACAACTTTTTTCTCTACGAATACACCGTTTCACAATTAAATAAATCTACCCGGTTCAACAATTTTTTTTATGAACGCAGAATACAATTAACCTGATAAAGCCATCATTTAAATAGGACAGTTTCAAAAGATCATGTGGTTTTCCGCGCTAAACAGAAATTACTTAAATTTAAGCGAAACTTTTTTTAAGATTTGCGCTGGAGATAGGATAACTTCTCCTAGTCTTAAATTTCATTTTGGAGATTATCAAGAAACATAAGAAAACGCCGATAATTGACACCAGCCGCCATTTTCGTTTCCAGACCAAATTGCTAAACAAAATTAACGAAATAGAATTTTAGAAATTGATGGTGATAAATTCTAATAATAATATAAAATTTCTTCTTATTAAATTACGTAACAAACCTTCTAAAAAAAACATAACTTGCCATTGCTTAAGTAGGTTTCAGGTAACAAAACATTCGCGCTTAGGCAAGATAAAAAAAAACTGATCCATCCGAAGTGCGAAAAATAATGCATGCAACGTCTAAATGGATCACATCACCATCAGACCAACGAACACACAAAAAAAAAAGGAATGGAAAAACGACACAGAACACTCCAACCAATCAGCGTCGCCAAGTCGTATCAACGCCCGCATGATGAGTCCGTGGACACGCGCGTCTCTGCCACGCATGCAAAAGAGCATTCGCAGATAATTCGCATATGCATGTACATACGAGAGAGTAGTATACACCTCCATACAAGCGCGTGCGATCGCTAAATAGCGCGTGATTCGCTACCATGGCAACGGCCACACCTGCCCATAGTCGGTCGAACATCGGTCGCCTAGGCGCGCACATATGGCGTCAAAAAGCTCATGTTCTCGTAACCAAGCCGGTAGAGGCAAAAAGCTATCCGCAGATCGGCTCGACAACCAGCGCCACCAAACGGCCAATACTAATATTTTAGCTTCCGCAAAAGAGAAACGTGTCATTTTATTTTTGTTAAGTCTTACCTAAAATTCATTACGCGCGCAGAAAAATCACTACACATAAAACCACTCGGGAGATTTGTAAATAAGACATTAATTATTTTCCAAATAGGCATAACGTAAATGATGTCCTTGAGTTTATTGGAATGGGAAACATGTTCCGATGCAGTGCCAATTTTTTTAAAATTTACACTGTTCGTCTTTCCTTTTCGATATTGTTAACATTCGCACTAAATAGTTTATTAACATTTTTGTCGCCCCAAATATGTTTTCTCCACTTCCAAGTACACAGTTATATTTGGGGAAAAAAAAGTCAATACAGTTTCACTCGGGAGGAGACAAAATCAATTCAGTATTAAAAAATCTAAAACCAAGGTAGCAATAATACTGGCAATCACTTATCCAACCACATGCCAAACTCTCGAAAATTGCCCCGTCACCCTGTCACTAGCCAATCTAAAAACTATTAAATTTGAACGCACGGAATCCTAAAAGCTTAATCGGCCAATCAAAAACAAACTAGCAAAGGCCTCATCATCACTCGATACAGCAAACACGACAGTCCCCGCTGCAGCAGCCAAGTCTGGCTCCCATAGACCACCAACAGCGGCAACACGCACGCGGCTTTATGGCTTGTATAAGGGTGGCAATGGCCCGGAATCGATAGTCCCCGCCGTCTATACACACCACCGCCAACAGAAACGACGCGATTTTCTGTTTACCGTATCGATTCGTCCCGCCGCGAGAGAGCACATTTTCCAGCACGAAATCGGCAATCAAGGACTTCCCAAAAACCATCAACCGACTTGATGACGGCGATTATCGTCGTAGCGCGCGCCATTCCGCGTGCGCCAAGGGGGAGGTGGGGGGGAGGAAACGATCGGATTGCAACACCGTCGCCGCCGACTCCGTTTCTATTCTATTGTTGGCGGCCGATTACATAGTCCTCATGTGTACGTATGGTGTGCATGTGTGTGTATCCTGCCAATATGTATAGTTCGCGAACAAATACTGTGCCTTGGCAGTTCCATAGGATGCGCGGGCTTTCACGTGCCATCAATGAACGAGCTGAAATGCAGCGCCCTCTGGTGCGTGCCGGTGTAATCAGTTCGGTCATCAGTGCAGACTTACCCATACTTTTTTCAAAACAATAATTGCACCCAGCGCGCCTGGTGTCGATTTTTAAAAATAATTATTTCAGATCACTAGGCAATATCCATGCAGAAAGGTACTAAAAAGTGCTTTTTTAGGCAATATCCATGCAGAAAGGTACTAAAAAGTG
>JAUJYS010004547.1:0-11854 GCA_033995665.1 Melogona broelemanni | reverse complement strand
ATCGTCATGGCCGTTTGTGACGGCGCACAAGTTCTCGTCAAAATTCCTCTCGCTGGTCATTCGTTATCTCTATTCGGGCCCTCCCCCCCCCCTCTCCTCCTTCTCTCTGTTTCAGAGAACTGCGCCTGTGAAGCAAATTGTATCCAGATGTGATTCAGATGTGATACGAAACAATACTTTTTGAAGGAAGTTAAAAAATAAATATGTTAATTCGATTGCTAATTTGGATTTTAATTTGGAATTGCTAATTTGGGAAGTTGAAACTTCCTAAATTAGCAATTTGGAAAATTTGGTAATGTTTTTTTCTAAAACCATAAATTAATAACAGCGTAGACCAATGATTCGTAAGGCCATTGCTACGGGTTCGCGCAACATTCCGCCTACCTTTATCCTTCTCGAATAAAATCATACGCAACGCGGAAGGGAATTCGTAGTGCGATGGCTCTCGGTGGAAGCACGTTCCCCTTAATGCGGAGGACCCCGAGAGAGACCCCGCATCAGTTGGCCAATGTCTAATTTCGCGTCCGCCTAGCCCAAGGTATAATATCCCGTGATCCCATTCGCCCCCTCCTGCGCTGCCGTTATGGGTAATGATGATGACGACACTGTCGCCTTTCAAAGGGGTTACACCGAGGCGTATTGCCCAGAGCTCACCAAATCTAATTTTACAAATAATAATTTTAATACAAACGATGACAGTATGGTCGCTCATGATACTTCATGGTTTAGTTGGTATGACTAATGTGTGATTTAAAGGGTGATCACACTTTTGTAATAAGTTTTGTTGACAAAATTTAGGTTTACTAAAATTCGTTTTGCAAGAGGAATAGCGATGGTTTTGGCCAACTGCCCAGGGCGCGTCGTCCTTTGGAGATTGGCCGTCGATCGTTGGCGACGATGGGAGGTGCACGTCCTCCCAAAGCCTCTCAAACACGGCATGACGGGGCTTGTTTTTCTGGCACAGGTTTTTCCTTTCCTATTTCCTCATCCATCGGATAAAGGCTCACGACTCTTCCTGAAAGCCTCTTTGTGGAGATTAGCGAGAAAAAAAAGCCTGTTGGTTTTTCTCCGTGGGATGTGCGGATGGATACGTCGGGCGTCTGGTGTCTGGCGTCTTTGCTGATCCCACGCCTTCACTTAGGGACTTCATAAACTTCCTATTTACTTTGCCTAACCGTGATTCTCATTATCTCGGTAAGCTTCTCATCCTGTCTGTTTTCGTGCTTCGGATGGAGTGGTGGGCGCCCGTTTCGAAATTCCGTAAAGTTTTTTTGGGAATTCTGTCAGTGGCGGCTGGTGAATTCAAGTTTTTGGTATACGCTAAAAAATATATATCAAGTGCGCACAGGTAAAAGAGACACAGTGTGTATTTTTTGTAAATCGTCGGCGAGTTTTGCCTGAAACTTTCAGAGACCGAATATGGTTTCAAATTTCGGTGAACCCATTCTGATAACAAACGATGCTTCTTGCTCTCTCACCTGTCAAAGACGCCACATGTCATCTAGTAATTGAACCTTCACAAAAAAAAATATTCTAAGTTTTAAAAAACGCCATTATCGATCTCCAAACTTTCGCTTTGGCTGGGTGAGTGTGTTTTTCGTGGGGTTGTCAAACCATTTAAATTTCCAAGCGAATAAAACCGAGTTTGCAAAGTGTTTCCAACTGAGTACACGGTCGCGTTGACATGACCTGTCATTGCCGGCTTTCTTGAAGTAATGCACGACAGTGGTTGACTTACTTTTGGCAAATTAGCGCATGCCTGAGTGAACAACTATGTACCAATTTGAATAAACCAAGGAAGTTAGCTTGGTCGACAATAAAGAGTGTTTGAATTATTTGGGAGAAGATAAAATCGATCATTTACAAAATTAATTTAATTATTCTTAGTAGCGAAAAATACATCGTGTTTCTAGTTCGATTTACTATATTTACTTCATAAAGAGTAATGAAGCAATGATATTTATTTATTTGTTTAATATTTTATAGTTATGTAATATAGACATATTAATATTTGAAACTTATTTTTTAATACATCTTACTATTTGTTGACACCATTTCAATAGTGTGCTGTTGTACAGTATCTTTAAATACGACATACATGTGAATGTGCTTGTAATTTATTATAAACGTAAAATAGTCCTGTTTTAATCAACGGGGCACCACTTTTTGCCCATCACTGATGTGGATGGCGTGTGCCTCAAAAATCAGATTTTTGCTACCGGCACCATAAAGGCGCTTTTTTTTTTTGCTGCGCGCCTATGTACCAAAAGCATACATCACACAAGACTCATGTCAACCTTATTTTTTATTTTTGGTTTCTGATGCAAAGTGTTGTTTGTTTTCTTTTTCTCCATCTCCAACCCATCCGCCACCCTTTCCCATTTCCTCCCAATGCAGGGCGACATTGTCTACTGCAACTACGGCCTACTCAACGACTTCGCCTTCCTCACGGATAAACTCAAACTGAATCTGACGGGAAAAATCATCCTGATGCGGCTGGGGATGCTGTTCATGGGGGAACAGGTAAGTGACATTGAAAAACTTCGCTCAGGGAGCTCTCAGAATATTTTGGCAGCTTGTCACCGATGAGTGAGGTTTGAGGGTGGCGGTGATTTCGGATTTGCGGCGAGGGTTTTTGAATTTTGCGAGTTGCGCCCAAAGGAATTGTTCCATCAATTAGTGGTTTGTCACCATATTTTATAGATGTTGTTGATGAATACGTGTAAATGGGAATGTGTTGCTTTCACGTTTGGTTAAATTGACGGTGTCGTATACGGTTTATTCCTAATTACTATTTGAAACTGTTAAAGGTTAGACTTTTAACGTTTTATTCCGTGTGATTATTTTTATCTGATATATTGTTAGTCAGTCAGTCATTCCTGTTATCATTTCACAGCTGACATATACTGTAGCTGACCTGGATGTCAGTCACATTTAATGGGTTTTCAATAATCCTCCTTAATAGCCCTTAAATAATCCTTAATAACCCTCGCATTGGGGTTTTCAATAATCAAATTTAGTTTTGCAGAATCTGATAAAGCTGTTGTATCTGCCGCATTAATGCGATTGCAAAATTTTGAAATCAGAAATCATTATCACCATCTTCATCACCAGTGAATTTAAAATCTATTTTCAATTCGCATGTGATGAAGATGGTGATTATCTCACAAATATTTTCATTCGTTCTGTTTTTGCTCGATAAAATAATTAATTTGTATCGAATGATGCCTTTGCTGTCAAAATGTTTGATAGAATCAAAACATTATTAGTTTAGGCATTGTTAGCACAGGCTGCCACGTTAACCTTTTTACTTCACACCACTTGGTGACTTAGATTTATTTACATAAATTCTCTTAACGCATGGGGGCCAACACGTTGGCGAACCCCTCTATTACGGGCCTCCTACTCTCTCTTCCATCCCCCTCCCTAGCCACCCCTTCAACCTTGCTCTTACAATTTAATCAACGATCTGAAGTTGATCGATCGAACATAGAAAACTCGCGAAGTTTGTTCTATAGCCCACGTCTGCGGACCGCGTTGTTTGATAATGCCGACCTTATTTGTTTGTCTGAACCGAATATACATGCGCGAGTGTACATGCGGGCGGGCTTTTTGACGGCAGCAAACACCAGAGGGCACGTCGGGTGACTTGAATACGTATATACGAGCGTGTATCGTGTATACGGCACATGCATAATTAATAATTTTCGTAAAAGGAGAACATGAGCTTGCCCTAGTAAATAGCATGAGACGTGACGTGCACCTATAGCCAATATTTAGCGTGTGAGAGCGGGTTATTATAAGGTGAAACATCAGACGTCACATTCCAAATATACCGTAAATAAATTATATAATCGTTTTGCAGCGCAACTCAGAGGATGACACATATTGTAGGTTATCTCGCTATACACAGCGAGGCGCTGTTCTACCTATAATATCTTTTCAAATATTCATCTCTTGAGCCAATGGAAAATTAATATCCTGATTTGCTGCTTGGATAAAGCGAATCGTAATTTAACAACTTAGTTGATATCCGTTTAGAATATGCTTTTCGCCTATGATTCACAATTTTTGAGTTGCTGCATTTATTTTTAAAATATCATTGCTTGTTGTCTGTGAGAAGAATCTTTCTTGGTCGAAAGGCATCTATTAAGTCACCAAAAATTGGCAGACCTTCTTCCGTTCAGGTTCACCGTCCTCTAGCTCACGTAATATCGTTTTGCAACCAATTCGTACGTCGCCTTGTACGATTTCAAATCCATTTGACATCCCTTCCGCGTTTTCTCATTTCTCCACCAGCCCGGCCTCATTTCTGTGGGATTTCTGCTCGTTAACCGAGGCGCGTGGTAAAAAGAAAATTCTCCTCCATTTTACACGCACGGGGGGGAAGGACGACGCAAGAGGGGCGGGATTTTCAAGGAACGAGGCGGCGGGGTGAGGGGAATGAGACTGGAGGAGAGGAGGATATTTGGAGAAAGCGGGTCGCAGTGATGCGGATACCGCGAAGAATTTGGTGGGGAAGGGCAGCGGGGGTGGAAGTAATTTTACACCGGCCTGCACCGCCACCGCCACCGCCACCGCTACCCCAATCCACCATCGCCCCTGACTAACCCGCTTTTCCGACACGCGCAATTCTCGTGCGTGGAGATTCCCGGCGAGCTCGCACGACAACCTATTCTTATCTGATGCGCGACGGTGAAATGTAATCCCGCCACACACTCCCTCGCTCACACGCCCGTGTACGCGCGCGACAGCCATGACATCACGAGCATTTTTGAAACGTTGTACGGCAAGGACCAGCGACAAGGAGATTGAACGGGATAGAGAGCATGATTATGTAGCGTGTCGGATAGTGACAAAGTGGTACCAGCTTCACGCGTTGTTTCAGAAAAGTTTAGTTTTGTCTCGAAACGTCCTTGCGTTGATAGATGCGTGTATTTATTATTTGCCCTTCTTGAACATTCTTCATTGTTGAAAGATATCCGCGAGGCGCTCATTGTTAAGAATAACATTTGTCTGGCTCGAGAGCATCGACAATGTATCGGTTAAACGGTACCAAGCACTCATTTTGCCTTCCTGACGCGCTGGATTGTTTGGCAAAATTTCACCCGCATCCAGTGATAGTAATCGTGTTCCCGCTATCATTTCCGGCGTTATAATTGAATTCCTCCATCCAAGCTTCTTCGAAAGAGAAACTGGTACAAATATATTAGATGTCAAATTGGATGTAAGTATCGATTATTGTGTCTTTATTGTTCTAGTAGTTCTTGGCAAGGTTTTACTTCACACTTCAGCTTTTTGTAATCATGGGCTCTTATATAACTTATTATACGACTGTTGTCAAATGTTGCTTTGAGCGTAAAAAAATAGAAGTTGTTTTCAATTATTGTTTCATTGCAAGAAAATTCACGTATAGTGCCATAATTAAAAAAAAATTGCTTTTGCTTCTGTCTTAACAGCATTTCTACGTCCCAGTAGATTTTCCAATTTGATTCAGCGCGTGGTTGAACTAGCGAGTATTGCCCCTGAAATAACAAACGTTGGCAAACACAACAGCTCCATGTATGACGTGAAAGCCTTTCGTCGGGGGGAGCTTTCCTTGCGCGAAGTCCACGCACTTTGTGACGCACTTTCTGTTGTTTCGAGCGACTCTCCCAAGCCATAACCTCTCCCAAGATTTATGTTGGCCACTTACCAGTTGGTGTGAGCTGTAAGGAGTAGACCCTGATTGCTTTTTTTTTTCGCCGACTCATGTGAAAATAATTCAACTCCATCGTTGCGCCCTCTGTTGAGTCAATCACTAATCTCTGACATCATCCCTTCCCCTTGATGTTTCGTGTTACGTTTTGCCTAACCGACGATTTGCGTGCGTGGCATGTTGTGTGTATACAACTCGTGAGCGAGGATCATTTTCGTGATCGGGCGCCGTTGCACCCTATAATTTTGGGGAGTCGCTGTGAAATAGCGTACATCAATACCACCCTCTTAGGGGTCCCACCCACTACCTCCCCTCTAGGTGGGGGAGGGGTGAGCATGTCGATTGGTGTTCGCATCCCTGGTGTTGTGCGCCAATTTACTTTAAAGCGCCTTTTGTCTTCCGCCCGCTGCAAGGGTCTCTTATCCCGCCGCCCTTTATCCACCCCACCCTCTGCCATTACCCCCTTTGTTTCCACCCACGTGCCACGTGCAGCCACGCGAGGGGGAGGGGAGGTTCACTCTCGTTACTTATGCACCAGTGGAAAAGTGCATGATTATTAGGAACCGGATTTTTGTGTGCTATGTACACTGTAATGTGATATCAAAAATATACAAGTATAAAATATTTTAGTTTTTTTTTCAAATATCAGAAGTTAAAATTGACGTTTTCTGTAGCATTATGTTTGCTAATTGAGAAAAACTGATTAAACGTGAATAAAATCAGCGATTTAAATTGACGTTTTCTGAAATTGACTTTTTCTGTAGCTGATTAAACGTAAATAAAATCAGCGATTTAAAGTCCGATAGTAAGAAGTGTCTTACTATCGGACTTTAAATCGCTGATTTTATTTACGTTTAATATTTTTTCTCAATTAATTCTACATCTGTCTCTGCGTGTATTTTATACATCACCATCATTATGTTTGCTGTTGAAATTGGTCACATTTGTCCTTTGCTGGTCTTCTGACCCCCGCCATAGGTCCTCCAATATGTTGCTTGTGGGTTCAAATTGTAAATTGTGAATTATTATAGCTTAAATTCTGTGACAATAATATTTTTGCTTCAGCTTTAAGTATCACATGTTTAAAAATTTCCAGCACATAAAAAATTCTGTTCTTTTTCAAATAATATATGTGAGTAAAATAATTTTCCTTTTTAGGTTCCAAAAGCAACGAAAATGATTTTAATTGGCTTTAGATAAATCATTTCATATATAAAAAAAAATAAAAATTATTTAAAATAAATTATATGATAAATTGTATGCTAACATGAATAATTTTCATGAAAGAAATAAGATATTGGATTTTTCCTTTAAGGTAGTGTAAAGATTATATTACAAATTAAATAGTTTTAAATATCAAAATTGATTAAGTTGCTTTATTTATTCATGAGGCGCGAAGACATAGACTATTTACTAATAGAGCAAAACGTAATCTCAACTGAAAATCCGGCTTATCCAAATACACTGTATATGCCTCAGTGGAAAAACGTCTGTTTATAGGCAAACGGCTGCTCGGCGCATTCAGCAAAATCCCATCGCTGGCATTGTTGTCGAGTCGGAGTTGGGAATGTTCATGTCAGCCTCGTGACGACAGAACTGCCACATGTTGTATGCAGGGCTTATCATATTGCCAGTAGCTCAAAGGCATTGTTCTGAAAGCCCTCGGATATTACCAAGTCAGGACAGAAATCCCAGGCATTACAAAACAAATTAATTAAAAAAATTTCCATCGTAATTTAAGCTTTTAGACCCTTTTGAAAAATTGGTTAGTAATTGGCGGTTGTACTTTTGATTCGTATTATTTCCTTATCGCAGTTTTCTTTGGAATTATTATTTTTTTCTTTTTTAAATCACCGTAGTGCATTAGCACTACCCGAATGTCGGTTTCGGGAAGGTCAGGGTACAGACCACCGACGAAGATCTTTTTGATCACTACAGGATTACTACCCCTCGTGTCGCTATGGCGATATGTGAGGGGCAGGGAAGGGAAGGGGAATGATAGCTGGTATAGCCAGGTATAGACACATTCCAACTAAAAGCCATTTCATTATCTCAATTAATAAATAGACCATCTCTGGCATTTTGTACGAGCAATCTTATTCATTACACGTTTTGGTTTGGGATCAACGTTGGATTCTAGTTGTCGCCGCAAGGGGCGTGAAATCAAACGCAAACCTGACAGACAGTTGGGGCCGGCTGACCGTTTCACTCCAAGGAGAGGGGAACTCCAATCAGTCAAGGGAATGTTTTATCCGTAGAAAATATTTATCTGAAACAATCCACCGTTTCTGTTCGTGCAATTGATGTTTCCCAGACTTAGTTGGTTCGCTGCAGTTGTACTAGATCTGTAAGCAGTGTTTCTCTAAAATATGTTATGTTACGGTATAGTACTTGTTGGACGACATAATGGTTTTACGTTCTTTTGACGACGGAAAAAAATCGTTAAATTTCTTTATATGGCCAGCGGCTAGTATCGGGCAACGGCTTTTCCACTTCAGAAGAAAAGTGAATTACCAAGCTAGTTTCTTCGCTCGATCGTCGCTCGGAGCGCTACCGCCATCAATATTACTCCACCTCAACCAGTTTTTCCTCCCACTTCCAAATCCTTCAGCTCCCGCCCTCTTTTCATACTCACGCCCGGTCGCCGTACAAGGCAAACTAATCGGGTGCGTGAATAAGTTATTAATTTGTCGAAAAGTTTGTTTACCGCTGATGCGTGAAATCGCTGCCTGCGCTCTCTCTCTCTCTCTCTCTCTCTCTCTCTCTCTCCCTCTCTCTCTCTCTCTCTCTCTCTCTCTCTCTCTCTCGCTCTCTCGTAAATTGGGAGGCGAACGGGAGAACGAGTACGTGTGCCGTGCCCCGGGACAGGCGCGGGGGAAAACGAAAGGGAGAGTGAACCCAGACATACTGGATCTGGATAGGATAATAAGTTGCCACCATCCCTCACACTATTGCCTCCATTGTAGCGGAATATACTAGTTAAAAATATATTTTTTAGCTGTAAAACGATTTTTTTTTTAAATATGGAGACAAGGATTTTTTAGCTTTTAATTAAAAATCGGGAAGAATATTTCAAGATTTTCATTGGAATGACCGAATGCTGCTACAATTTAAGATGCTGTTTTAACTTTTAAATTGAACATGTCCGATTGCACCAATATCGATTAAGAAGATTACAGATTGTGGATGGTCAATAAAAAGCCCCTCGGGAGGAGCCAAGTCAGAGGCGTTAACATAAATGAAATACATGAAGTTTGATGACTTTCCGTTTTGAAATCGTTGGATGACTTAGTATTTTGAATGGCAGGATGTCCCGCATTTTATTAATAGACTACGCCAATCGAAATCCGTCCAAAGAGTTGTTGTTGTTGACTGATCTCATATATTGTTCTTTAGTTAGTTTTCTTCAGCCCAGAGTACATGTAGAGTATATGTAGTTGACGACTGATATTCAGACAATCCTGTTCAATTCTGACAAAGAAAGAGGCAATTTTTTTGTGGCGATTCACGATACAGTGGGGCTCAATTTACTGTACCTGGATGCTGGGGATGTACAGCAGCCATGTTGTGGGGGACAGGATCGTTGTTTCCTCCCTCCTTTGAGGGACAGTGGTGGCCAGAAACGTGGGTAGGGGATAGAGAATTGAGAGTTGGTGGTGGTAAGGTGGAGGGAGGCTGCCAATCGAGGAGTTGCGAGCGTAGCGAAGCTGTCACCAAACTAATGAGGAAATTGGTCGACACTTGTCAACGCGAGGGACGCCAGAGCTCGTCTACATCCTCCTGGGATCCACACCTAAACGGCTCGTGCCTTCTTCGATTTTCGTGACCAATGTAAAAGATCGCTGGGTAGAAGTGAAACGGGATAGTTTCGTTTCCAGGAACGCGGTCCTGTTCTTTGAAACTTGGGAACGTATTACCTGTAGTTTTGATATTCTAGGCAGGAACTAGGGTTCAGTTTCAGATACGAGTTTCAGAAAGAAGTTTCAGAAAGAAACGAGTGTCTACGAGTTCCTCTTTTAAATAAGAATGTTTACTGAGAAAGCCTTACTCTTGTCATTAATTTTATTTTCGAGTCAGGTTGAAAGATTAAAATAACTAAAAACTTCATCCAGTTGTATGCATACATGCTTTGAAACTTTTATTTTCCCACATTTTTATTTAATCGTTTAAATAATATTGCAATTTTCCGTATACAGGTAGAATAATCGAAAAAGAAACTAGAATTATTTATATATCGTTTCATTTATGGGTTGAACGAACTGAAGTTATTTCTTTATTTTCATGCGAAAATGAAACCGAAACTAGTTCCCTTTCAAAAGGAACTTACCTAGCTCCCAAAACATGTACCCTCCCATGAACTAATCCGGAAAATAATATCATCGAACAGAACGCTTTCTTTTCGTAAGCTGATATCGAAAGTCCGGCAATCGGCGAATCCCCACGCCGAGCAAACTGCGACGTTCGCCCGGTACCGCGATGCATGTGACGGAGTGCCGAGAGACAAGCGCAGCTGATCTCGCTCCCCGAGTGCACCATCGTTGTACACCGCATCTGAGGATGATAGGTTCGGTCGGTGTGAGGGTGGATTGACGGGAGGAGAGAGAGAGAGAGAGAGAGAGAGAGAGAGAGCCTAGGACTATTGGAAACGAGTATGTGTCACGTGAATTGCCTATGTTACACACTTCCATCCGATCTCCCACCGAACCCTCACTTCGTATAACAACTAGGCAGACTGTGAGGTGTATATACCTCGTCTTTGATCAGCTGCGCCTGCGCGTGCGTTTTTCTCGTTGCGCTCGGGGGTGACGAGGTCTCTCCCGAGACTCTCCATCTCCAGCACGCGCCATTTTGTTTCTAATGTTCCTTTGTCTACCTGAAGGCCTCGAGTACACTAAAGTGCCCACTGAAATTGGGTTTACTATTCCATTCTGGGCTGACTTATTTCATTCGTTTTAAATAGGAGATGTTAGTAGAAAAAAGCGCCTAGCTGATGCCTTTTTTCACTGACGCTTTCTCGTTGAAAGTCATGAACTAAAGCGCTCCCATTAACGCCCATTGCAAGCAAAATCATCACAGGCACCGTTCGACTGATGGCTAAAAAAGCATATTCGTACATGTACGGCTACAAAAATCATGTATGAGCAATATTTATTTAGCTGCAGGTGTTTCCATTTCGCAATTACATGTATACTGTAAGCGAAGGTTTTTTCATATGTCTCCAAATTGTGTTTCAACTATAAGAGAGCTGTGACCTGTGAGAGTCTGATATTTTTCGCTACTTGAAAGCAAACAAAGTGGGCGCCGGCAAAAACGCCTTGCTGCCACTTTCTAGTTATACAACATGTTCGTTTTTTTTTGTCGTCGCAGTCGCGACTGTTGATTTATGGGAATGCGAGGCCGCCCTCTCCTTTTTTTTTAAACAGCTATTAAACCGCGATTGGATAAATCTTGTTGAATTTTTTTACGAGCGTGGGGATTTTTTCCCTTTTCTAATGCGGCTGCCCCCCCCCCCTCCGACATCAACGTTTATATATGTAAATAAGCCCTATTTGTTATGCTCTGATATCCTTTATTTGTAAACGTGCACGCATGGTACTTGGAGCCTGTTATTTGCTGTGGAGGGCGTACGGTGGTTGACACGATTGGGGACATAAAAAATAAAAAATGTGTTCGCAATTCCTAAACGACTGCCGCTATTTTTTTCCACCCCAGGGCGATTTTTCGTAATGAATTCTGTCTTCCTGCCTGAAGGATATAGATTCGCATAGAAACATTAGAATCCATTTCCATTTCAGCGACTACACGCTTTGCCATTGATCATCGTTTTCTTTCATTAGAAACAAAATAAATTTTATATTATTTTGCTTTGGAAAATGGAGACCTAGGCCTAGGACCTAGGATCTACACATGTAGGGTGTGTATCACTACATGGCGCTCATTTCGGCATTTTGCAGTCGCTATTGATGGTCAATTTTATAACACTCTTATTGAATATCGAAATACTGTAGTTTAACTCAAGAGCCTCAATGTAGGATCAATGTAAAATGTGGTATCATTTACATGTATATATAAATATATATATTTTTGGTTTATTTTCAAGTTGCAATAAATGTACAACGCTTTTTGGCCCCTGACCTCAACTCTGAGAGTTAGTTA
>JAUJYS010004546.1:0-11855 GCA_033995665.1 Melogona broelemanni | reverse complement strand
CTTTCATCTCCAAGCTACCGGATAGGAAGCTCAGAGGGAATTAGCCACCCCTTAGCCTCTGCCTATGCATCGTCAATGAGGGAACATTTACACCAGTACCCTTGGATCGAATAAACGAAAGCCTGCGCCGGGAATCGAACCCGGGACTGCCCATACTGCAGGCGGTTGCTATACCCCTGAGCTAGACGGATCGAAGGAGGCGCTCCGGGTTCTCATTTATTCGATAGCTATGGCACGCATCCTGGCACGCATTCGGAAATAAAAATGGCGACAAGCACGACGATGATAATCGCATTACACAAAGTTGCAATTAAAGAACTTAGATTTGGTTGCACCGTGTTGTGAGTCCTCTTATGAATCTGATATATTTTGAAATTCGGAGACTTTTCGCTGGATTCTATTTACATAGAAAACTATAAAAAGGACCAGGCTTCGCTCGGGATAAGAATCAAACCTCTGGACTAAAAAAGGTGATTTTTAAATGTTTGTGCAATACTCGTTTAAATAATGAAAAGAGTCAAAGAAATTGGTTATGCAATTTTTTTCATTCCACGCCCGCTGGTTGTAACGTTAAGTCGCACACATTGGGGGAACAGGATTGAATCAATTAAAGATTAATAAGCCGATCGATAAACAGTCACAAAAGTCAATATTAGTAAAACGGACACTACTTTATTGAAGAAATTGTCAAAATTTCGAAATCACGCGTCGCAATCACAAGACACGCAATGATTTAGCCTTTTATCGTAGCATTAAGAGTAAAAAAAATTTGGAACCAACGAAACACATTCAGAATTAACCGGACATCAATATCACCAAACGCTAACGTCAGACACGAAAAAAAGAAGAGGACCAAGGAGACAAAGAAATTGGCCACCACGAAGGAGGTTTTTTCCTACTGGTTCAGCTTCTCCTCCGCCCTCGCCTTCATGCGGTTGATGAACGCCTGGCCCTTGCTCTTCCGGAAGCTCTCGAACGGATCGTTGAGGCTGATACCGATTCCCTTGTATTGGTCCTGGCGATCGCGGACGTCGCCGCCCGAGATGGGCTCCTGGATTCCCTGCTCGGCCACTCCCAGACCGGCGCCGCCCCAGCCTTAAACGAGGAAGATAAATAGGTTCAGACATTTGAGCCTTTGAGGAAAAGTTTTCTGAGGTCACAGCACCATTTTTTTTACCTTAAGATGTGAGTTTGGGAAACACAACTTTTGGTGAAAAACTTAACGTTAAATGAATACAAATGCATCTCAAGTGATTTGTCTGAAACACACTTCTAAACATTTTTTAAAACTTCTTAATTGACTATCACTATAGGAGATTCTGTACCCCCTCCTCGTGTTGATGTGGCAATATGTGAGGGGCACATTTTCATCAGTACACTAGGATCGAATAAACGAGAGCCTGTTCCGGAAATCGAACCCGGGACCGCTCGTACAGCAGTATGTTGTCATACCCACTGAACTAGACGGATAGCACAAAAGGAAACATTTTCACCAGTACCCCGGTGTCGAATAAACGAGAGTCCAAGCCGGGAATCAACTCGGGAGGAACCTCAAAAGGGACAATGAATGTATGGCCTTTGAAAAAAATATAATTCAAAGATTTTCAATTATCGATTATAAAAAAATTGAATTGTCAGGGCGGGATGATGAAAAAATGTTTTATGGCCTAATGAGAAATTATTGATCCGAGAAAGTCATAATGATGGCAAAATAATACTTTTGTATAGAGTTCTAAGAAATAAATCCCCATTGGTGTTCTATACCAAGGTAATTGCTTTATCCAACACCTATACCAAATAAATTCCCGTTCAAAATATGTTTTCTAATGATTTTATTCGAGGCGATCATAATGCCTGCAGCTCAGAGCTAATTCAACTGCAACAGCTGCCTGCTGGAAGGGCGATTTTTGTTTCAAATCTCGAAAGGAAAGAAATATGACGGTGACAAATCAGCTTACCCATTTTTTTGAGCAGCTGGTGTCCTTTGTTGCTCTCGTCCAATCGGGAATCGGCATTGGCATTGCTGTAGTTTCCGGCGCTGAACCGCAACACACAAAAAAATACACAATTAAGGCGTGTTAATAAGTTAAACCAAATGCAACGTTGTTACGATATACCAAGAAATAAAAAAGAACGGTAATATTTGACTCACAAGAATGATGGCGGGGTGGGGCTCTTGGAAGCCGATCGCCGTTTAGAGCGGGAGGGATGGCTCGACGGTGATCCCGGCGACCGCGACCTGGATTTGGACTTGGAACGTGACCTCGACCGAGACTTTGACCTGGATTTGCTTTTGGGTCGAGCGCAGATCAGGCTGCTGAAAATTAAACAGAGTTCATATTGAAACCTATAAGGCCTTTTATCCTCCAAAATAAAAATATTCAAGATTTTATTTTTAGAACAAATAAATCGAAAAACATTTTCCCTTCCCACAAAGGATGAACGGCACGGTTTTTTTTAATGCAAGTAACACAGAGACAAAAGAAAGAGCACGCGCGCATGGCAATTTTTTCTAAATTGAAAATATCACATAGACCAGTGCTTCCCAAATTTTTTGACCAGCGGAGCCCTTTTTAGAACCTATGTCAATGGCGAAAGCCCCTTAAAGGCCACCCATTTTAATGGTGGAGCCCCATGTCGTACGAGTTAATGGCGTGTTATTATTTATTTTATTTTCCAGGAGTGACTGCGAAGCCCCTGGGAAATGGCCGCGGAGCTATTAGGGCTCCGCGGAGCACAGTTTGGGAAACGAGGACATAGATAAAGGAAAAACCGGCGCGCAGCATAAAAGTATTTAATTTTTCTTCAGAATTTTCCCAAATTTTCAAATTTAGGACGATTGTTACTGCCCAAAATTAATTTCCAAGATTTTCCCTACCTTCCCAGGTAGGTATGCACCCTAGATTGAAAACTTTTAGACAAACTTATGGGCCTCGTTTTTGGCGACCCACCGCCGAATTCCCCACAAAAAAGGTTCCCGGAACTGACCTTTTGGTCTCCTCGCGGTAACGCCGGCGCGGCGGCGAAGGCGACCAGCGCTGCGTATCCGGAATCTGTCGCTCACGGGACCGCGATCTTGACTTGGAGCGGGGCGAGCGCTCCCGTCGGCCCTCGGCGATCTCCTCCTCCTTCTTCTTCTTGGCTTGGCTCTTGGCCTTGAAAAACTCGTACAGTCCTAGCTGCTCCCAGCCGTCGACACTGTCGGGAAGCGTGAGACACAACGGCAATGCATCAGTGAATCGATTATATCAAACTATAGCAGGTACAAGCTGAAAACAGAAAATTAGTTTCCCTGACTTTTCCTACCCAAATCCATTTTTTTCCCCTGAACAAAATAAAAAATTCCCTGGCATCCTCAATCCAATAAAAAAATCCCCTGGCATCCTCAATACATTAAAAAAAATCCCCTGGTATCCTCAATACAATAAAAAAAATCCTTTACTTTTCTTAGAACAAGTTATAATTGCCAAAACATTTACATGAACAACCGTTTAGTGAAGGTTTTTTTTCAATAATCTTTCCTTAAACAACCAAAAGTAGCGCCTAGAAGTAAAGAGCGCAAGCACGCGATTTTTTTTCAATCTTACATAACACATAGAAATAACTAAAGAGCGCACGCGGTGAGAATTGCTTTTTGAAATTACTCATAATACGTATAAGTTAGAAGCACGCGCAACACGAATTATTCGAAAAAGAGTCCATAAAGTTAATATAAAATAAAGAAATCCATGAAAGTAAATTGCACTTTACAATTTTCATACTTTCCCCGGGTGAATCCCCCGGGTGGTCACATGGCCACACATTCGCCAAATGCGATTCGAGGCTATTCCTCGATCGTTACAGGGGGAATATTACCAAAAAATAGGACTTGACTGGCCATTTCATCTCCGCCGTAGGTTCCCCTTTTGGGACTACTTGCGGGAAGATATTGCAATTGTGAATAGCACTACAGGAGGTTATTGTAATTTACCTACTTACAATTGGACTATTATCCTTGACTATTTCCCCGAGTTTCCAAGTTTGAATATATAAAGCCCCTGTTGGATTCTGGTCGTTAGAAGTCTTGGAAGTTGACGTACCTGTTTCTCGGTCGATCGTGGCTCGGCGGCGCGTAAAACAACTCGACGGCGGCCAGGAGACGTTCGCTAGGAGGCTGCGGCGGCGGAAGTACGATGTCGTCCGGTCGCAGCGCCCGGTACTCACAGTCCTCAAGCTAGAAGTCGACCAAACAAAAATTACATTTTAACAATCAAACAAATACCGAAATGATCATTTGATCGAGCTCTTAATCCCCCAACATCTGGTGACTTCAGCGAACAGAAGCCCCCTGAGTTTTCTTGGCAGAATACAGAGGTGATTTGTCCTTCCCTTCGATCAATCCAACGATCGACTACACCGGGAATCGAATCCAGATCCGCCGGTCGGCAAGCGAGCAGCACAAGTAGCACAAACCTTGACGAGATTGGTCATGAGACCAGCCGGAAGCTCGAAGTAGGGAACATTGGGCGTGAGGTTCTCCTGGTTCTGCAGCTGCTCGGCAGCCGTCATGCCGACGGGCACCTGGTTCTGCGAGACCATCGGTCCGGGAAAGCCGGGCGGCGGTTTAGACAGATCCGGCAAAGGCAGGAGCCGAGGAGGGGCGCCAGAGTCCTCTTGACCAAGTTCTGAAAATGCAAACGGAAGGGTTGTTCACAGCAGCAATTTTAAACGCAGGTGTGGATACAATAATTCTTTGGAGTATTTTCCGGGTGAAACTGGCATAAAAAACCTCGGCAGCTACATTTTTTCTAAATACGCGAATCTAAGTTACTAGAATACAACTATTTGTGGACCGGCAACTTAAATGAATAATTTTACAATTTGACTAAATATGAATTTTGTAAAGATTGAAATTGACTAAATCTAAATCAGAATTGTTTAAAGGGTTTTCTATTTTTTTTTTTTGACAATCACTGTAGTGAACAGTACCACAGGAGAGTCTGTACCCTTCGTGTTGCTGTGACAATGTCTGAGGGGCACATTTCAACAGTACCCCGCATGACTGAACGCTGTACGCAGAATACATGGGTCCAACAAACTTACTGGGACAGAACGGCATGCCCGCGGGCGGCAACTGGTTGTAGTTGAGCGGCGAAAAGTTGGGATGGAAGCCGGGTGGCGGCTGGCCAAAGGGAGGCGGTGGTTGGGCAAAGTTGGGTAGGAAGCCGGGCGGCGGTTGCGTGAAGTTGAGGTGGCTGTTGAGGTTATTGTTGTTGTTGCCGCCGCTGTTGGTGGTGGTGGTGACGCCGCTGTTGCCCGCCTCGGCTGGGGTTTCACCGCTCCCTGGAGCCGGGGGCGCCAGGGATGCCAGGCCACTGGGGCCGGGTGGCGGGGCGGCGCCCAGGCCGGGTGGAGTGGCAATCTCTGCGGAAATCACGGAAGGGTGACCAGGTTCGTCATCTAGTATTTATTTAAAGTTTTTTTTTGTTGTTTTACGGCAAACCAAATTAAAAATCAGACTTAGTTATCCAATTCAAGATTAATGTTCCATTTTAGATCGAATATATATTTTTTTTAATTCTTCATATATTCGACAAATAAATGCTCTTTATCGATTTTACTTGAATTTCGAATTGATTGCATCGCACATAATTTTAGTCTAACGTTTCTGGAATTTTAAGAAATAAAAACTTTATTATCCATAATTTTAGATAGTATATTTCTTCATTTATTATTTTTTTTTTTTGGTAAGCCAACTAGCCAACTTTTTTTTGACTAGCCAACTTTTTTTAAAAATCGAAATGAAATTGAATATCATTTTTTAATTAAATTTTCCACACCATTTTCATCCATATTAACGTAACATTTTCATGGCGCCTTTACTGAATTTTTTGGCAAGCCAGCTTTATTTCAAATTTGTCTTAATCGAAATCAAATTCACATTTTTTCGAAATCACATTTTCAAATTGAATTTTTCAACATTTTTTAATTAAATTTTCCACACTATTTTCATCCCTATTAATGGAATATTTCCTTCCCGCATCATTTGAATTTTTAGTAGAGATGTGGAATAAAGGAATGTAGGGCAAGGGGAAGACGTCACCTACCGGAAATTGGTAGCCCAATCGGTGTGCTGCCAGTACCGGGCGGAAACGTGGGCGACTGCTGGGGCGACATCTGTTGCTGTGACGACGCAGGTGACGGTGACAGCTGCTGCTGAACCAGACCGGGCATCGACTGGGAAGACGCGACAACGGCGGGCTGCGGCTGTCCCGGAAGCGGGGGTTGTTGCTGCGGTGTTGCCACCTGCGTTTGGATTTGTGGCAGGGGCTTCTGCTGGCTCGCCTGGGTGGGCGGCGGGGGTTGTTGGGGTGGAGGCGGCGGAGCCGTGAGTTGCTGCTGCTGGGCTTTCAGAGCCTGAGCAGCCAGAGTCTGGAAACAGTCATGGGGAAGCAGTCGAAATAATCATCTAGCGGAGGGGGGGATCGACCGACAAGATCCCGGTTTTAATTATTTAATTTTTTTAGTTATTTATGAATTTTTGTTCGGTCAGTAACCTGCAAAACTGGATTTGCCAAATCAAGATTTAAGGAATATCTTTTTTTTTTTTTTTTACTTCAGATGGCAAAGTTCGAGAACCGAACCATTTTTGACTTTATTGCACCGCTTCTTAATTTAAAACGAATTCCTTAACAATTATTAAATGTTTTGGTAGGATTCCAGTGAATACATTCGAATATTGGAAAATCTGAAATCGGTTCCTCAACGAACGATGGAACTATGGATCAAATTGTTTGTCGAATCGATCGATCCCCCTGTACCGCGGTGCATAACTGAACGGCAAATGACATTTTAAAAATAAAGCCTGTTTCACTTTTACAAGTTTATAATAAACACACGAAATCGATGGGAAGCCAAGTGCTTTAAAAAAAATAATAATGTAGTAAAGAAGTAATAATAATAATAATAAAATAAAAAATGTAGAAATATTAATACAGTTTTACTCACAAAGTAAGACTACCTTTAGTTTGTGCGATCTTAGAAATTTAACCAGTTATGGTCAATCAGGGGTGTAGACTGATATCAGGCACACAATTGTGACAGGAGCTTTTTAATTTAAAAATAAAATTAAAGTGTAGCAACACTAATTTCGCTACACGTTTGTATTGTGATCACCGTGATGCTTGGTAGTAAATACGTGGAAAGGCTTCTTAACGACAACGCCCCGGGATCTATTCAATAATAAGTGAGTGAGCCCGTGTCGCGAATCGAACCCGAGACCGCCCGCACCGCAGTCGGTTGCAATACTGACTGGGCTAGATGGGTCGTACGTCGTACACCAATATTAATCGTTCAAGAAAAATATGTGTAACAGAACCGTAGGTATCGCGTAATAGGCAACACACGGTTTTTAATTATTTAATTTTCCTTTCTATGCCAGGAGCTGGCAAGAAATCTCGACTTCAGCGAAAAGATAAAATAAGTAAAATAAATAGAAATTTAGATTATTACGGTACATGTACTACAACAATTTGTTTTTGCAATGGATTCAGACACCCAGTAATTTGCCATGCATACGGTATACACACACCCCGCCCAAAAAATAAGAGGAATAGAATTTCTTACCTGAAGTTGGTTGTTTATGTGCGTCACGAAGTCCTGGTGCTGTTTTTGCAACGCCGCGTACTGTGATTGGATGGAGGCGGTAATAGGAGCCACCACCGCCGCGTGGTCCGCCACCAGTCCTGCCTTAAATTCATGCTTCCTTATTATTAAACCCGGCAATATATATCTTTTTTTTTGTTTTGTTTTTTCTGGCTCTGAATTATTATTTTTTCATTTTTTTTTTCTCTCTCTTTCAGCTAAGAGACTCTCGCGGCCACAGAAACACACACAGTCGCCGGCGCCCAATGCTCAAATTTTGGACGGCCAATAAAAACAGCGCACGGCGGCCCGACGTCGGCAGACGGAGAAAGACCCACCTGGTAGCTCGTTATGGAGGTCGTCGGGGACTTTAATTGCTTAGAAAACAAAGAGAACAATGATGAAAATTCCACTCCGCTGGGCGGGCATCGGGGGAGGGGCAAGTGGGGAATACAAGTTGGGGTCAGTCCAACAATGATGCAGACAAAGACGTAGGAGGTAGATTGTCGAAATAATTTAACAATGTTGTTTCAAGTAATAATAATAAATTTGCTTAAACCGTAGTAAATATCACTACGGAAAAGTCAGTAAATATCACTACGGAAAAGTCAGTAAATATCACTACGGAAAAGTCAGTAAATATCACTAAGGGAAAGTCTGTAAATATCATTACGGGAAAAATCGGTAGTCATAGCTCAGCGGTAGAGAATGCGGCGATCCCGGGTTCGATTTCTGGCACGGGCTTTCGTTATTTGATCCCGAGGTACTAGTGAAAATGTGCACCCTCCCCCGCACAATTGCTTAGGAGATTTTTTTTAAATTACCAAAATACAACCAAGGTCAAAAACAAAAAACTGGAGAACCCGCGCAGGAAATCGAAACCGGGAAACCGGTCATCTGTCTATCGATTGGTGTTACAAATCTGGCGATGTTTGGTTTGTACGATGATTTTTTTTTAAAAATATTTATCTTCAATTTAAAAATAAAAACGTTGCCGCTTTTTCGGGGCTTTCGACATCTAACTCTTCCATTTCTTTGGCTTAATTTCTGAAATTTTCGGTCTCGAAGTGTCAAATTTAATTTCTGAGAATCAGTGATCGTAAATTACAGTTGTGAATAGTACAGAAGGACAGGCACGTTTTTACAAGTGCACCGGGTTCGGATAAACGAGCCCGAGCCGGGAATCGAACCCGTCATACAACCAATATAAAAATACGATAAATTAGGCAAAGGTGGCGGCAAATAAAGCACAATATTCATTTTTGGACTGGCCCCATAGGTGCAACACGAAACACAAGACAAATATAAAAAGATAATTCACAAAACATAGGGCCACCATTGCTAAAAGATCAAACCACTCCAGCTTTCATTTTTAATTATCGCTACATATAAAACAAATCTCCCGCCACAATAATAAATGTAGAAATCAAATTTTACTAAGAATATACCCGTAATTAAACCGCTTGAATAGAAATTTTGCTTGGGAAACCCTCTCTTTCATTACTGAACAGAAGCCTCTCTTCAATTACTGAAGAAAAGTCTGTGGTCAAGGTGTGTGTGTCCCTATTTGAAACAATGGTTTGATCTTCCAGTTGGTACCTGAATAAATCCGGATAGGAAACACCCGGAAACAATAAAACAACTAGACCCAGTGTTGCCAACCAAATTATATAGGACCAAGACAATCTTAATACCATAATAATCTTATGACCAAGATATTTTAGAAATAAGAGGTTTTATTGATAGTCTTATATTTAGCTAAATTGACTGAAATATCGAATATCGTTATAAGGTGTTCTCATAAACTAACAGATCCGAATGCAAAATTATTATAATTTCTTCATATGTTTTACCGTTAGTAAAACATCTCTTAAAATAACCATTAAAAATGTATTTGGTAAATCTTCATGTGAAATAATAATTTAAAAAACTTTTTTGACAACGCCATTTATAATAATCGTTAAAACACCATTAAATAATTTTTAAAAATACCTTTAGTTATTAAAATAATACAATGAAGAGCAGAAGTCATTTTTTTTTAAATCGGCGTGGTCGATTACAATTGAATATGACATTAATAAAATGCAATACGATTTTTTCACTTAATTTAGCTTCATCCTCTTTCTTTTGTTAAAGTTAAGGAAATTTAGGGAAGTGGTTGGCAACACTGGGATAGTCGCCAAGAGATAGCCGCGCGCGCGCATTCGTCGGGGATGGGCTTACTTACTTCGATCACCTCTGGAGTGAAGTAGTTGTTGGACTCCCACAGTTTGAGTAGCTGCGCGCGGCGAACCGGAGAACGGGCGGAGAACAACGTGGCGAGGGGGCGCGAGAAAAAGAACACACACCATTAGCAGAGCGGTGGCCACCTCAAAAGAAAATGGCATTTTGAGACGGCCGGGCGTACTTTGGACAGCTTGAGTTGTCGCTCTTCGCTGGCGCCCAGGCTGGTCGTGCAGAAGATTGGGACGACCACGGTGCCCAGCACTTTCTTCAGTTCGTCGGCGTTCTTGCGCACGCTGGAACGGAAATAGACAAAAAAAAGGGTGGCCACCAATTTAATTGACGGTTGGGCTACAGCAACGAAGTACATGTTAAAACCAATGTGACCTCGAGCCCCTGAATTGAATCGCCGACATAGAAGTAAAGAACGCGTGTGTAAAATATTTATTTTTAATTGTAAGTAGCACACAGACGATTGGATAGAGCGTGCACAGCGCTAATTTATTTTAAAAGTACAAATAAACTACAACAAGACTTTGGATTTTTATGCACGGAAGCGCGCCGAGATGAACATTGTCCTGCTTGCAGTCAAATTAATTAATAACCCTAAAGATTTTCCCAAATGTAAAAATGAATTTTTTTGTGTATAACAAAATAATTTCAATAACATTAAAATGAACTTTTTTCTGTATAAAGGATTTCACAAATATAAATATTAAAAAAAATGTTTATAAAAATTTCGCAAAAAACATTTTTTTATAATATTTTCCCTGACCATTCCTTTTCTTAAACGATTTTCGTGTATTAATTACACAAAAATAAAAAATTAAGAACTAAAATGTAAAAATAACCTTACCAGTGGTGCAAGACATCATTGATGAGGTAGACGAGGTGCAACTTCAATTCAAACGTATTTCCACTTGCGGTGATTCTGAAAGGTGAGAGAAAAACAAATTTCTAATATAGCCAACTAAACTAGCAGTTTCGAATTTTTTTTTCGTGCACTATGCGAGTGGAGGACAGTAGAAACAGGGGATAGCGTCAGGTAGAGTTCAGGATTACACCTGCAACAAATGATGAAGGCAGAACTCTATCGGCAACATTGGCGAACACCGGACCTCGTCCCTCTCTCTTTACCTACAGGGTCAACAGGGGTCACAAAAACACATACAATTGGTTTTTACCTCTTAACCAGGTAGTTGGCAATGACCTCGCATGCCTCGGTTGAGACGGCATTATTGAAAATCCAACTTTTCCCCACCTGAAAAACAAACACAAGACCATCAATACCCAAGAGCGTCATAGAACTGAATGGAGTTAACAAAAAATAAAAATAGGATAGAGTAGGAGGGAACCGTGGTGATGAGATTTGCGTTTACTTGAGGAGGTCCTACCGAAATGGAATCCTTGGTGCACGAGTCGATGATGGGCTGCATGATCTTGTCCGCCTCCGACAAGTCGATGTCGACTTCTTTGGCGGACGCCTGCAGGCGCTCGGCCTGCGCTAGGCGAATCGCCTCTTCCACTTGCATCTGGAAACGTTAAACAAGTTGAACTCAAATTTTTACAAGTCTTTATGGCACCAGTGCGGCACAAAGGTAAACCAAACAAAAACGAAAATGTTCTGTGAATTTTTTTTAGAAATAAATTACAGTCGCCAGACATTTTTTTAAGGGAAAAATGGCAGACTTTTTTAATGAGTTTTCTAAAAATAAAGCGATAAACATAAGAAGCGTAATAAAATAAAATTGGTATAACATAGAACAATAGAAACAGAGCGCGTAGCCCGATTTTTTAGTAGAAGTATACCTAAATTGAAATGTATACATGTAAAGGAACGGACAAAAATTGAATTTTATCAAATCAGAATTTTTCCTGACTTTTGGATGATTTTCTCTGACTACGGCAAACCCTCATAATGTGTAATGCGTGTACCGTTAAGTTCGGTCCGGAGTCCGCGGCCATAAGTTAAAGAAAAGCAACATGAGTCTGCGGCTAGAAAGTGTGCG
>JAUJYS010004545.1:0-11856 GCA_033995665.1 Melogona broelemanni | reverse complement strand
TTCTATGCCTACATCTCTTTATTGCACTGCACGTGTTTTGTATCAATTCAGTTTAGGTCACGTGCTGGCTTCACACAAACAGACGGACACCATTTTCAGTCTTATAGTATTAGATTGCATTTGTATGTACAGCTCAAATTGACTTTTCTTTGCTATTGATTTTATTTTATTTTTCCAGTATTCACTACAGAAGATTCTGTACTACTCTTGTTGGTTTGGCAATGTCTGAGAACACATTTTCACCAGTAACCCGGTATCGCATAAACAATTGCCCACGACGGGAATCGAACCAGGAACCGCCGCGCCACAGCCGGAAGCAATACACAACGCACCAATAACTGTGTCACGCACAGAGGCCACACAAGTGAGCGATTACTCGACTTTTGCTCGGCCGATCTAGGTCTGGACAAGTGAGTCTATTTTTTTTTTGTCTGATTTGGGCCAGTGATCCAATGTTCGAGCGTAGCGGTCGATTAATGATACGCGCTTTATTTATTTGAAATTTTTTCGCTTCTTCTTCTGCACGCGTGCTTTCTATTCGACTGTGGCGGCGGCTCGGCGCGCCGAATGTAAAACTTTCGACGATTCACCTTTTCAAATGGCATTTTTCAATGGCATCGATTCCAGCTGTTCACCCAGAAAAGATCGAGGCTCTGAACCAGCAGCAGCAGCAGCATCCTAGTTTCGTTTTCTCGCTCGGGAACAATGAGCTAATGAAGAACTTGAATTTTTCAACGACCCACTCAGGCGCGCGATTATCGTCTTTTGCGCGCCATTGATGACGCTCACCTATTATATGCATCGCAGCTGAATCCGTTTACGCCATGCCCGAGCCACTCACGGACAAATGCCGTTCTCAATACGATGATTCCGCTAATGCCATTGAGACAACAACAACAAAAAAAGATGCTCGAATTTTAGGCTCTCATTTTGCACGAGCACGTTTTTCGAGATGCGGCTAACACAAACAAAACTTTCAATTTCGTTTGAATGAGACTGAATATTTTTTTGTATTCCTTCCACCGATGACCCCCAACCAAATATATACAGCTCATTTGCTAACAATTGTATACATGTATTTGGGCTAACTGATTTTAAACTAATTTGAAACAATTAAGCACAGCTAAGAGCCACAATTATGTAATCGTTTGTTCGTACCCGATGATCTATTACAAATTTTATGGTACTCTTCGGCTTTTCTCATATTTTCATCATTGCGCTTTTAAAATAATTATAATGTGGGTAACCTTTGTTTTCTGTATCTTGCAACTAGTTTATTTCCAAGAAGCTATTTGTGATTATCGGATATGAATCGCCATTTACTGTGTGAAACAATAGGAAAAACCAACGCACCAAATTTCATGTCTAGAGCTACATTTAGTATTTATTTTAAAACGTTACACTTCAATTGTTGAACTTTAAGCTCTACCCTAGTGAGACATATTTTCGCACCTGAATATTTCTTTTTTTAAACAAATGTTAGTTTCGAGAGTATTGTGATAAACATCGCATCACGTTTGTCGGCGTTCTCAGCTACTGAGGCGCAGGTGCATCATTGACATCATAACGGAGAGAACCTCTGGTGTTGAGGTGGGTGACTGGGCCGCAACACAAATTTGCGAGAGCCAAGTTCATGTTCCATTTATATAATTTACCGTAAAAACGATTCGAACTCGATGTTCTTCAGTTCGTGCATCATTGTTAATACATCACCATGTATAGCTATCTCGGCGAACGTTGTAAAAATTGCGAATCCATATATTATTTTTTGAGACGCGCGGTTAGCCCAGATTCAATGCACCAATATATTCATACACAATAATGGGTGAGCAAAATGAGGTATCAAATATCTTCGTATTCTCTGTATTTTCATTATTTACACCGTTCTGGTTTAAGTGCTCGAAAAGTCTAGAAAATGTTAAAATTACCTATGATAATTATTTCATAAGAATATCCGATTTCCTTTCACTTGATGATGCGCCATCAAATAATACTTAAATTCTCACCTGCCTTCTCAAATGTGAAGTCTTGATCGTTCAAACCAGAGATACAAAGAAAGCGGCTGAACCTAATACCTTTTATCTTCTGACCTTCTACCTACCGCAAGGTAGCTCAAAACACAATCCATCCATACTGATGTCGATCCCAGGATCGATTCCCACCTATGGTTGCCGTATTCTTGTGTATTCAAATGTTGGGGTGCTTTTAAAAATAAATGATTTATGTTGCACTGGTATCTTAAGTTCTACGTCATTGTTGTGTCTACAGTTCATCTGTGCCCGGCTAACTTTATTTTCGTGTTGTTGTTGCTTACCGCTGCGGCGCTGCTATCGTTGTCGATCGCTCGCCCACCTCTTATCAAAAGCATAACTAATCCACGCCGCCGATTCGAAAAATGACGTTTCCCTTCAACGTCATCGATGGCTTGCAAGAGGGTGAGCAGGGTTCGATCGGCTTGGGGAAAAGATTCGTCTCGCGTTAAGCGTATGTGCCTGCTTATACAAAGATCATGCCGATCACAGATTACCAAAGCCAAACAACGTGGACAGGCGCTTAAATATTTTAACCCACACAAGCGAAGATGAAATTGAAAGCTGCTTGCCGTTGAAATGTGCCGAGTTCACTTGCTGATAGTATTGCTGGCGTGCTGGCGTTAATGTAGGGTGAAACCGACACCTGCTGTCAGATTAAACATTTTTATATATATTGCAATATGGCAATGAGTACTAACTGCAAAGATATATGAATATCTAGAGAATAGACGTACCGACTTGCCACATGGTATGATCCATCCAATTGAATGAAAGTCGCAAAAGTAATGTAAAAACTACGACACCCGAAATAGATTTAAAATAAAATATCAAATATCAAAGCTATTTAACGAAAAAATTGCATATAAATCTACCACGAATGATCACAAGCATAAGCCCTAACATTATTCCTAAAGCAGACAAAGCACAGCTACAAAATGTCCCCTGGAATGAAAAAACAACAACGACGAAGCCCAGAACGACGGACTGTGAGTAAAGACGACTGAGTTGGCGAGACTCCTAGCCCAAAGCAGAAAAATCAGAAGGCTCCCTTGTAAATTTTTATTTTTTATCCAGCAAACCCATTCTTTGAGTAGAATCAGTCGACAGCAACGTCATCTAGTAATAATGCGAGACGCTTAATGGTCGCCCTCCTTCTCTAATCCACGATCTGACTTCGCTGTCATACCAACATTGCATTTCAACATTGCATTTTAACAAATTTCACAATTAAACTCTTGCTCTCTTCTCCCAGCGCCGTCACCGCCATCACCGGTCGTCGTTGTATTTAGATCTACGAGGCGGATAATTCCACCATTATCCATCACACTCTCGGCTGGCCAACCACTCACGCACACGGCTTTTGCTGCCAGCGTAGGCCTAGAACGCGCATATAGAGTGGCATAATCAAATTTTGAAATTGATGGTGTCGGTTATTCCGTGCCGGGCGCGCGCTTCAGGAGGAGGAGGGCCTGGGTGGGATCTCGATGACATTAAGGTGGGTTGAGGGTGAATTTCGATACACATATACACACACGTTGCGCGACCATCCCCTGATAGGCATTCGAGCATAGTGCCAACAGCCTTCGGGTGGCAATTGTGTTAAATACATGTAATTCGAACGCTCGTGTGCGGTGTGGCTTCCATTGGTTGTCGGATGACGGTGCGAGATCAGGAAACACTATCGACGGTAACGCCACCTACTGAACGTAAATTCGTAGTGGCCACTGACGGTGAGCATAAATTTGTCTTCGTTGAGCGTAAATATTTTGTGTTTTGGTGAGCATGGATCTTTTCATCGATGCATCTTCCCTAAGATAATTACTATGTTTTTTTAAATAAATTATCACATGTAATGAAAGATTGAAGACTATCTTTTTTTTTTTGTAATTGAATGCAGTGGCAATGCTGTTAAAATCAAATTAGATTTTCTAGTCCAAAGTTGCCACCATATGTTTGAGCTTCTTGAGCGCGAGATTGTCCAATTGCATCGAAATCCACCTTTCTTTACGCTCTAGAAATTTTCTGTCTGACGCGTGATACTTTTCCACTCCAGCCATGAGTACACACAAATTCGAAACGAAAGGCTTAAAGGCTGTGATTATATTCTACACGTGTGGCGTTATTTGCCCGCCGGCTCTTCTACACAGTCTTCTCCAATACGCGCGTATACACCCAACTTGTGCCCCCACCCAGCACGTCGCCGCTCTTTTCCCAATTTCTGTTCGAACGTTATTAATAATTATCGTGTCTCGAGGCATGCGCGCAAATTGAAGTCGCGGCCAATGCTTATCGGCAATCAAAGCAATCGTAATTAGTAAACGGAGCTATTCAGAGTTAGGCGATTGGATGCGCTTAAATAAATGTATAACGCTTGCTCAACAGTCATTTGTTCAGCGGGAAAGAAAAGTGCACGCGAAGTGCATTTAACTCTGCAATGCAGTCGAATTGTCACTTGTCATCCATCGATCATTCTTTGTAAACAGCAGTAACCGGCAATCTTTCTGGAGCGCCATCTACAGTAGTAGTTAGCATCTCCATAAAATAATAATTATTATCGTCAATGGTTTATTTCAAAACGGTGGCAAGATTTCATCAATTTGCCGGCAGATGACGATAGGTAATAATTTTTTTCCGTGTGCTCATTTAAATTTATAAATCATACCATACACTAGCGCCACCTGGCGCATATAAAAATCAGTACAACAATTAAATAGCATTATCTTATGGCCCGATCGAGCCAGGGCTTAATATAACTGCCATGTTGAAACACCCTGCATAACGGTCACAGGTGAAAGATAAACGGTCTGATGAAATAATTTTGTTACCAGACGAAACAACCATCCATTTTGCTGTGTAACAATCCAGTAAGAACGATTGAAATTTCCAAGAATTGTCGCAAAGATCTCGAGAAACGAGCTAATTTGAATGAAGCACAGTGTACGTACGCACCACAAATGTGCATGCAATTTGCGCAAAGAGACCTCGAGGCTACAAAAAATATGAAAATGAAACATGTGCTTCACGTTGCAACGAAACAAATGCTAACTTGCATGCTTTTGGTCGGTGTCTTGTCCGCGTTGGCCCGCAGTCAGACTGCAGGGGCATAATTATGAAAAAGGGTATCGTCAATTATCAATAGCGATAGCGGTGGAACCCGGGGAGCTTGCGGGATCGAGGAAGAGCAAATTGGCCGGGGCCACCGGGCTAGGCGCCGCCAGCGAGAGATTGATGAGGAGCAACCTCGTTTGGTAATGTGAAATAACTCGCTATGCAGCTTTCGACTATGTTTGGCGAATTTGGCGGCCATTGGCCTACGTAATTAGCGCATCTATTTATCACTTTCAACGTCGATGGCTCCCATTGCAGTTATCAAATTACAGGCTTTGCACTTGTTTAAAGATGAGCGGTGTAATTTGTTGTTGCGTTATTTCCGTCAGCCATGCGAATATTCAGTATAATAAGCAAAATGGTTTATTGGAGCCACCAGAAATTGTGTATGAAAGCGTAAGATTGTGCATGAAATTTGGCAATAATTGAACTCTTGCCATTAAATCTGAATTATTGCCAATAATTTTAATTTTGATACATAAAATTTGACGTTAATGAGCGTTGCAGGTAAATTAACTTTCTTAAACAAGTACAATGAAGCTTCTTTGAAATATGATGTCTATAAATTCTTACTTTTAGACAAAGTAACAAATTTAGATATCCTGAAGAAATGTATGGAGACATTAACGGCTGGAAAAAAGCATTGTCGAAACAATCGAAAATGTCATTATCTAGCCAACTCGATGTCAATTTGCTCGATACGCCACGGTCACTTGGCATTCTCTAATTTAATTATTTAAAAATCGTATCGGTTTTAAGTTACGTAGTAGATAATCAATTTTTGGTCTTCTACTCGGTATTACGACGCACGACTTGGCGGAATTTCCGCATGCTCTCGCCGGCATATTCCAGAAATCCGCACGTAATCAGCGAGTGATAGAAATATCAGAGATTTCTGCGAAAAAGGGCAACTAAAAAATCTTGTAACTGTGTGTGTTTGAGTCGTGCGTTGACGACTCAATGAAACAATTAGGCACACGGCGTAAATTAAATTTTTTACGCCTAACTCTGGTGATTAATAGATTTGACATAGCTGAAGATTTGTTTAGCGAATCGGGTCGGGCGTAGACTCGTCCTCGGCTGTTTTCCCATTTCTATAATTTGCGTAGCAATTTTACTCTTTTTCTGGTTTCACGCACAGCTGCGGTCACTCTTTCCTTGAGCGTAACATATCACACTCAACCCTGTATCAAAATTCCTACAAAGAAACGTAAAATTAAAAAGGACAATATCCTCATTAGACCCGCGTCTAAACGATATCACGTCTCCAGGATTTCGATGAATGTGTTGATCTTAGTGTATATAGTACTCGGAGTATACCCAAAATTCGTAAAAGAATAACAAAAAATGGTGCTATTGAAAAGTGCTACAATTCTGCAAATTGGCGATCCTATCGCATTTGAGTGAAGGTTCACGCCGCCTAAACTGCAGCGAACAACCGCGTGACAAAACTTAGGTTGAGATATTGCAAAAATGTGTTTCTTGCAGTGCTGAAGCATCGAGAGGGGCGCGTATAGAATTTAATGTAATTTAACTATTTCGCAATAAAGTTGAATTTTAAAATGCAACATCACTGAACTTCCAAGGCCACTGCAGCGAACATTTTGAATTTTTTTAGTAGCGTTTACTTTTTTGAGTGAAAATATACATGTAAATTCGTTTTGAGACTTTAGACGTTCACCCATCTGAGCACAAGGGATAAATTCGTATTTCAGAGCAAAGCATGCAAAAATGTATACGAGGGGGTCTTAGGAGGTCGCAAACATATGCCTCGTAAAGTTTACGTGTATACGCGACGATGGTATTGAATAACCTACTTCGGTCAAAGGATTTAGATGGGGTGGAGAGAGGGCTGGGAGAAAAAAAGGTGTCGAAAAAAAATGTAGGTTTTGTTGATGATCCATCCACACCTGCGTCTAGTCGTTCATCCTTTTGGCATCACATTTCCGATTTTCTGGCATCTGGAACACTAGTTACCCTCATTTCGTTTTACATAGAGAAAACGAACGAGAGTGGCCTCGACTCGGCTTTGTCTGCCCGCACTTGTCATGTTCCAGAACGCGATCCATTTGTTATCGAATCTAATTAGCAAATGACCTGAAGTGAAAATGAGCAACAATTGGCATTGCGAGGAAAGAAAGTCATTTTTGCAAGCCTGGGGACTCTATTGACTTATGTGGGTTTGTGTTCAGAAAACCTAATTTGCCTGCATACGGACTGCCAGGGGAAAATAAATCTGATCAAAGTTGATTTCACGTTCCTCGTCGTCAAGCCATCAAAAAATAGATCAGTCATTTTCGTCCTGCGTGAGCATACAATTAAGAAATCATTCAAATTACACGGCTTCTGTAAGATTATTGGAATAAAGGTTACAAAAATTAATATATGTTTTTCAAATTACTAATATTAAATTATTATTACCTGGGCTGCTCTAATGTTGTCACCCTATACTAAACATACAAATTTAATGTATTTAATAGGTTCCCTTGTCCGCCCCCTCAAAATTTTCTCTTCCAGCATTTTTCTCCTCCTTGTTCCTGCTAAAAAAACGGCTACCCAGCTGCGTTACGTATATGGTTCTGTGATCGGTGAGCAGCGGCACCTAGTGCCGACCGAGGTCAAGGAGCAGAAAAAAGCCGAGCCGAAACTCTTCTCGCCGAAACCCGGATGAACTTACTGTTGGCTCAAGCCGATCGGACTTTTTTCCCACTGCTCCATGGGAGAAGCAAAATTGCCAAACAAATATCGAAAAAGTTACAAATTTATACGAATTATATGCGCTAGTGGTTTGTAAGCTTAGTGACCGGATGCCGCACGTCGATGATGCTTGAAATTTCTGTCATGAGACACAAACGATTAGCCTAAATTTGGAAAAAATCGTCGCCATTATCGCAGTTGCCGCCGACACGTCATCGCCGTTTGCAGTCAATATACAGCACGCTGTACCGGGAAAAAAAACCGCCTCTGCTGAGCTGAGACGCCATTGACCCTGGGCAGTCGTCCCGGGCACTCGATCTACAACTGTATGTGGATTCGAACTCGCGGTATCAGCATCGAGTAAGTAATAAAACCACAGACGTGCTAAGTGCGCGTTTGACCAGAATTTTTTTAATTATTGATGGACAGGAGACAACATGATTATTTTTTGATATCCTTTAAACGAGTGAGTTAGATTTCGTGGTATCATGTTCAAATACTGTCACGTTCTCTTTGTTTGATCAGCGAGTAGAACTTGGTATCCGCTTGCTGAATTCTGGTAACAAATGTGCACGCGCGAAAGTAGTTCTGCGTCGATAATCACCCAAAAGTTGCAAATTATTCGATTGCTCACATAAACGTACAGTATTCGCGGGGATAGCCCTCAATTCGTTGACTTTGACGTCACGCTTCTCCTCGAGACTACATGGTATTTTCTACTGGGCATCTATCATTCAGTCTGTCTTTTTTGCGCAACTCCAAGACAATGTGACGCGTTGGCCCACACGTCCACGGGGGTGACGCACTGGATTCGATTATATTTCGTTGGATGCCAAGCAAGTGCCGGTGCGTGTTGGCCGGTGACGCGGCACATTTGGTGTGTGTGTGGCACGCAGCGAGCGCTTCTTTCAATTCACCGTCACGATCTTCTGGCTAAAAAATTCATTTTATTTATTAATTAAGAACGCGCGGGCGCCAATTAGACACGCGTCCCCCTTTTGTTCTAAATAAGCGCACGTGCGAGCAGGCAATCTCGTCTCCAGGCGGCACGGGGTCTGCGCTTGTGGGCTTCTCAGCCGCTTGCAGTCTCATGTGGCTTGGATCTCGAATCGCTGCAGGCGTAAGCAAAATATTGGCTTCGTTGGCTTGGATGCAGGTCTTGACATTTTCTTGATATTGCCCCATCTTGTCGCTATCGTGAACGGCATTGATGATGTTCTAGTCTCGCCTTTATCCTATGTGAATAATGTGGGACGTGTCTAGGTTTAATCTCGTCTGAGGATTGTCTTGGGTTTGTCTCGGCATTGACTGGTCTTTATCGATCTATTTTCCTCTAAATACATTTCGATATTAATTTATTAGAGAAAGAAATGGATTTCTGAACATTTGATTGCGATCACGTGGCACAACTTCGGTCGCATGAGTTCGGTCGAAAAAAATCTGGTAAGTCTCGTACTGGTTGGGCGCATTTTTGTTTCAACAGTTTTTGCTGATCACTTGAAACTTGGTAAACTTGAATAATGAATAATGAACTTGATAAACTTGTGAACTTGTGAATAAGCACTGAAAACGCGAAATGCAAAAAAACAAAATCCACGTGTTCCAAAGCAGGAGATTTTGAAGACAAGAACATCACTCCTAAATCTTGTCTTGCATGCAACATCTCGTGGGTGGGTGGATAAGCGTCGAGTGCACCTGGTCGCAGGTTCTTTTTTTATTATTTTTTTGTGGCTCTCTCTCCATGGGCGAGGGTGAGCACCACACAGAACAGAAGAAGTGCGGATGAAAATAGGTCGTATCCATTTTTGTGGTTTTGTCTTATCGAATGTAGATCGGCTCCTGTAAATTAGTCGGCCGCCTCCGGACAGCATGCATCCAAAGCCCCCGCCCCTTCAACCCTCTCCTATTCTCGCTTCTTTAGTTGCTCCGATTTGTCAACCTACGATTTCAAACATGAAATCTGTTTTTTGTTAGCAAAAAGTTGGTTTTTTCGTTACTTAAGTAGTTCAGCACCACGCTAATAATAGAGATTATCGAGAGAATACATGATGTGATGCGGTGGCCAGTCAGAACTTCGCGTGAAACAAAAAAACGCGGTTAGAAACAGTTAGTTGCAAAATTTGGATTGACAAGAAGTCTCTTTCTGGGGACCAGGAAATACATAGACCATTTTTTATTGGGGTAGCGAGAATAAACGACTTTAATCAGACTCGATATGTGTTGATGACTGCCTTATTTTTGGAATATGTTTTTTTAAGGAGAATTTTTTTTGTTGAAGACCGTGTAAATGTTTGAATCATACAATATTTGCTATCATTTAGAGAAAAATGAATTAAAAAATGAATAGGGGAGTAAAGTTTTAATATTTGGAATCAATAGTTTCCTTACGCAGCTGAGTATGCTTTGATTCGCTTTTTTTACATTATGGAATCTCATGGTCTCATTGTATGCCATAGCTCGCAGAACGCAACTGTTGCTGTTCTCAAAATGCGCAATGCAACTGTAAATATATATTTTTTATTTTACGTGTGTGCTACAATAAATTTAAATTGAAGTTCACTGTTTCTTTACGTAAAATGCGTTGAAAATCAGTGCACACGCTTAACGACGAATACGACTAATACCTTCTGCTCCCCATGAGTTTGATGGGTGTGGATTCACACATTCACTTTAAGTCACTCGGAATTCCTTTTCTTCTTCAAATTGCTTCTTTTTTTGTTGGCTGCTGTTACGTGGCCGGCGTATAGCTGGCACCACAACACCATTTTTGTTGTTCCAAAAAATGGGGCAGGCGATCGTGATTCAGCCGAAAACGAACTCTTTAACCCCGTTAAAAAAACCGTCAAGATTCCGATGATGAAGACGGTCAATTTCAACGAAGGGGAGAAAGTAGCTCTTGGCACGCCATGTCAGGGATGATTTTTTTGTAAACAAAAATAAAGTAATTTACACACCAATTATAATTTTGTAAATAATATTTCTTGGCACTATAATTTATTTATTCTTAATGCTCATCTACTATAAGGCGTTCGGTTGTGACAACACATAGGTTTATAGGTATTTGCACATTTTTTTCTAATTAACGATTTCTCCTTGAAACACACGCATGAATTGATAATGTTTAAAAAAAATTAAAATCTGTAAACAATGTTGTTGATTCCATAATCACGACTTTGTTGCACCGAGGCACCTAGATGTGTGAAATCGAAAGTTCCAGGGACAATTTATCAGAAAAAATCAGACATGATTCACTTTTCGAGAGCTGAAAGTTTCTTGTAATATGCAGTATATATCGCAAATATAAAATACAGATACCTTGAATGCATGTATGACTTGAGGATGAACCAACAAATCGTTTGTCTGTCACGCTTCCATTTGGAATATTTTTTCATTCAAAGAAAAAAGCCACACGACGTCTTCAAGACGCTCACCGTCGACAGACAGTTGAAAAAGGAGAATCAGCAGAAATCACGAAAGTGATGGTGCAGTTTTTCGATGAAATAATTTCTTGACGTTGTCGGTCGCTCCGCATAGCAGGTAGCTCCTCTGCCTCGAAGAATGTGCTTTTCGTGCTTGATGTCTTGACTCGAGACACTGGAGACAATATTGGGCGTTTTCGTTGCTCCGGTGTTTTCTTTGATTCGCCAGAATAGGTTTGAATCTTCATTGAATAGGCCCGCTGCAAGAGATTAAATGTTTCGATAATTTTTATGAAATCGTTTGACATGGTATCATTCATAAACCAATATCTATTTTCTCGACCAAGAACGGAAATGTATTGATGAATCGGTAGCCGTGCTTGTCACTGGCGTCTTTCGTATTGTATCACTGCCATCTATTTTTATTATTGGACTGTAGACTGAACTCAGTCTATTGATTTTTTTCGTAATATGCTATCCATTTTTGATTGTGAAAATGGAAAATATTAGATTGGTTAAACTAGTAATTTTATATTTCCGATACTAATTTTTTTTTTTTTTTTTTTTTTTTTAAATTCACCGTAGCGCCTAGTGCACTA
>JAUJYS010004544.1:0-11857 GCA_033995665.1 Melogona broelemanni | reverse complement strand
CCCTCCCTTCTTCTCTCCCTCCCCCTCCCACTAATCCTAATGAGAAGGGGACCGGAAATTTAGGTTTTTGAAACCGAGACTATTTTGTACTTTAGATTGTAAACATTTTTTGTGATTTTTTTTGTTTCATTATGTAACCTTTAATTTTTCCTTTGGTTAATTTAACCAAGGTTTTAGTAGGCGGTGAATATTTTAGCAAACACATTTTGATTTATTTAGCAGGCGTTTTTTAAGGAGTTTTATTTGAAATCTAATTTTTATCGAGCTTTTTTATCGAACGAAAAATCCGGATCTTAGTGATGAGCTTCGCTTCACCCCACCCACCCCACCTTAAGTGCAATCACTGTGGAGAGGCGCATAAAAAAAAAGAAGAAAAAAAAAGCGGAGCCGCAAAATTGGAATTACCCCAATTAGTTTTTCGTCCTCGAATCCTCTTATACGGATTGCTGGATTTTGTACCAAGTGTTGTGTAGGTGGTGAGTAGTGGGAGAGGTGGGTTTAGTTGCTGGCTGCCAATTAACGCTTGTCGGCTTTAATTGCTGTGACTGGTCCCCCTCCTCCACCACGGTGCTTCAGAGTGCGCAGCGCCAAAATCGACTGATGACCCAATCTCATCCAGATTAGTTGGAGGGATTAAGCAGGATCAACGATCATCCTGGCGCTGACGGCTCTCCTTTCATGCCTGACAGGATGTGTAGGAGTAGGAAGTGTGTGTATGGAAAGAAAAGCAATCTGGCAAAATAACTTTTTCTTGTCCAAATTAATTTTCTATTAAAAGCCATTGATTAAGTACTCTTACGATTTAATTTAAAGCTGGAGGTCTTGGAGATTTGGCAAGTTTTTTTTGTCTTGAGAAGCCCTTCCAAGAGTCAATTTTAATGGCGGAGCCCTTCAAAGAGGTTGCAATTTTAATGGCAGAGTCTCATTTAATACAAGTTAATGGCGTGTCAGCAAGTCACCGAATCGGCCCAGTTGGAGAACACTTGCCCATGGCGTCATCAGGAATCGGAAACGACTCGACGGATCATAACAACAACATTGGCGTTTTATTATTCCTTTTATTTTCCTGTAGTGTCTATGTATTTCTGTCTATGTATAATAATAATAATATTTGGTGGCTTTAGCTATATTTTGTGTAGTCTGAATTTTATGAACGTCTGAAACGGCTTTTGACGTTTTTACCAGGAAATTCAATATCTGTTTCGCCAAAAATTGCTCTACATACCAATGTAAACTGTGATGCTAATTATTAGTTAAAAATAGTGGCCAGATCGAAAAACATTTTAAACAAATGTTGATTATATTTTTGTGTAGAATAATAATCCGTAAGCAAAAGGCAGGGTTGCCATTGACAAAAATTACGTTCACCTTGAGATGACCTTGATAATGACCTCCAAATTCAAAATAAATTATGCTATCCTACTACCCCCTCCTATGAGCCCAACATTTATCTAAAACAATTCTGTCAAACGCTTCGTTTTCATGATGTTTGCAAATGTCATGATACGCGCCTCACCCTGTATTCCTGGAAATCACGCAAATTAGTAATAAATATTTGTTATGGTATTATATTTTATGCTCGTTGCGAGCGGTTTGGAACATTTCGCGTAAACGTCCAGGATTGACGTGTTTCCTATTGCTGTAGATTCTGGCGTGTAATGCGGGTGAGAGCAAATGCTAAATCAAGGGGGAGCTTTTGCGTCTCACTACCATTTCACACGCACAAATAGATGTTGCCTCCTCTCTTGCACCATATGGTGTCCCTCGTTGCTATTTATTAGGTCGTCAATTTTGAATTGAAGTTTTGATCAATTCATTATTGTGCGGAAAGGTAATTTTGTATTATTTCACTGTGTTCAGGTTTTTCCTAGTAATAAAAATAGTAAAACAATTTAATTAAATTACAATAGATTATTGAGTAAAAAAAAGTAAATTGTTCATTTTCACTGAAAATTAATTCTATATTTGATCCTGGTAATGCAATAATTAATTTCACATAAACATAATTTGTGGTCGCATAAATTTAACAGTCAACTCTGGTTGATACTTTTGTTGTGGTTTAATTAACTTTTTAATTTCAAATAACAATTTGGACTAATTTAACTCTGGTTGATAATTTTATTGTGGTTTAATTAACATTTTAATTTCAAATAACAATTTAGAATAATTTAATTTAAGATGATAATTATGTTTGTGGTGGTGACCAATGTATCGATTGGCACTGGTGTCGATTCGATCGATTAATTTATATATCGGTTCATCTCGTTCTCTCTTCATTTATTGGAAATTAATTATGATTTTTGTTATTATTTATTATTGTTTTCGCTATGCAATTTGGTCCGAATCAATTATAGTCTAGCTTTGACCACCAATTACTGACAATCCCGTTTGGCAATTTCACGATTCCTTTCTGCATGTGGCCAACTTGACTAACAATTCCTTCTTGACCCGAGTTCTTCCACCAGGAAAGCAGACGTCGAATATTATAATTAGAAGTGGCGCAGTATGTTTGCCCGCAATCGCTTTTCCTAGCAGGAGGCGTCTTTTGCCCACCAAGCCAGCCTAACCTGCTAACCATAAAACAGTCTCGCCTTTGGAGAGAAATTGACGCCTCACTCACACACACCCGTGGGTGATGACCGTCCACTGGACCCGCTTATTTGACCCGTCTTGGCAAGAGGAAGCTCACGTGCGTGGTGGACGGGGCGATGTCAAACACCTAACAAGTCAAATGTCAAAGGCGTCAAAAATGAAAGTTGATAACACGTTTAGGCGTTAAATCTCGTAGGTGACAATGCGCAAAGGCTTCAAAAATGAAAGACGACAACGCGCTTAGGCTTCCAATCTCCTAGGCGACAAAGCGCTAAGGCGTCATGTTTCAAACTTTTTTTGCGGGAATGGGGATTTTTGCTTGTTGGGGGTTGTGAATTGTTTTTGGTCTCTGACGCCTTAAGCCGTTGTCGCCTAAGAGCATTGTCGTGTAAGCGCTTTGTCGCCTGAGGTCAATGTCGCCTTTCGAATTCGACGTCTTAAATCTGATGTGTTCGTAGGATCCGTGTGGTCAAGGTTTTTTTAATTTTATTGTTTGACGTCTTAGTTGTTTGAACATTGACGCCATTGTAATTTGACGCGTAAGATATATGACGCGTCCCCGGGCGATGGATCGAAATGGGTGTCGGGTCGACCTGTTCACGTGATGATAGGTGGTGGAGGTGGAGTGACCCGCGTTCTCTCTCTGCACGTGCTCTCTCTAGCACGTGCGTCGACCGTAAAGGTGGCTTATCGTAAATTGTAATGCACTCGTAATTGGGCATTAATGACAAGAAATGAGACTGCATACAGCAGTATAGGAGGATGGTAGTGGTGGTGATGGGGGGGGGGGTACTGGAGTGTTGTAGAGAACAAAATTGCTCTCTGGCTTAACCGCCCACCGCCACTCCACTCCCACTCGCGTACGGCAATTTGGGGTAACTGGGACGCCCATGGAACGTACGCGGCCTTTTACTAATTCTGCTGCTTGCTGACAAATGAAGCTTGGATATATCCATCGACAAAACGGGGGTTAACGACGGTTTCTACCTCTATTGGCTGCATCCTGCAAAGCTGCATTTTGCTTTACCAGTTCAAAATGTACCGGCTATAGCTTGTGTAGTTTGCTGGAGGTGATTCTGGGCTTGCTATGCAATTGATACTTTTGTTACGGATATCCTATACGGTGAAAGGCAGTTGTGTGCGGCGGATGTGACGTCATTGTGGTGGTGGGTGGGACTCGTGTCGCCATCTAGTGGCAACATAGAGAAATTGACTTCGGAGCCCACTTTTTCTGATACTTTTTAGATGGATGAAAAAATTACGATGCAAATTATCGATATAAAATTGGTTAGTCCTGCATAGTGGAGTTATGATGATGCACTGCACATTCGAGCCTTAGATCACGGGTTCAAATCCCGGATAAATCACAATTTTTTTTAAAATTTTGTTTGACCATGTAAATTAAGAATAGCCAATCAAATAAGTTCTATCTTGTTTTTGAGACATAAGTCGGGAATTGAACCTTAGCTTTCTCCACTACCAAAAAAAACAACACATTGCGCACAAGCAGATAAGGTATTTTTTCTTGACTGTAGTTTAAGTTTTTATTTCCGTTCGTATCTGTACCTTGGTTTTGCAGTCTGGGTTTTCTCAGGAGGCTTTAAGTACTAAGTCTGGAAGAGAGTACGTTTACCGGTGTGTTTGTCTTCTCATCCCCACCCACCTACCCCCTTCCTTCCCTTCCTTCCCTCCCTCCCCTACCGATCGCCGCCTTGCCTGATGATTATTTATGATGTTTTTCGTATGTTTATTTTTCATGTACCCACGCGCGCGTGTGAGATTTCTCGCCTGCGTCTCATGTCTAGTCGCCGTTTCTAGGCCCGATAGAAGTGGGAGGCACTACGCCCCCCACCTTTTATTCTCACCAGGTAGAGCTATAGAGGTTGTTGGACAAAATAATGGAAACAGATCTGTCTGTCCACCTTACAAGTGCTGTTTCCTTTATTTTGTCCAACCCCTGTAGGCTGCGGTAACGGAGAGACTTCGATGCTGCACATGCTGCTGAGCGAGTACTGGGGTTAGACAAAATAATGGAAACATATATGTGTGTGCACCATGTAGAGTCGTTTCCATTATTTTGTCCAACCCCTGTAGCTATTTGCTGCAGTCGTAACTCATGGCCGCCGCCGTGGCTGGCTAGCTAGACCGAGCACGCGCGCGCTCAGATCACGTGATTAACGGTATGCTCTTTTTTCGCTCGTTCTTTCTCTCCATCCCTTTTTCGTGTGATGCCGCGTGCACGCCATCATCCCAATTGTCCGTACATTGCACCACGTTTCCAACCAAAGAGATGAGTGACTAGAGCACTCGTTGTATTACTGATCAATTGATGGATGCAGTGAACAGCAGCAGTGTAATATTATTAATTAATAACGTATACACTATAAATGTTGCTCGAAATGGGGGGGGCAATGTGTTTTGGAGATCTCTGGCTGTTTCCTAAAATAAACATCGCCATGCGCTGCGACGGCCGCCATTTTGAGAGCTGAAATTTGATTTCTGTATAGCGGCTGTATTTACCAATTTAGCTTTTGTTCACCTGACCTGTAGTTGTGAGGACGATGGGGTTGAGGGGGGGGGAAGATGAGAACACTCGTGACATTAGGTTTGGGTTGTTGGATAAGTGAAAAATGAGCCTGTTGAACTGGATTGCCAATTATCCCCTAATTAACCTTTTGATATTTGAGACTTGGTGGGCCTCCTGGTTCAACAACTCTCTCGCAAAATTAATTCACTGTTTTTAGATCCGCCCAACTGCGATCAGTGGTCGAGCACGAACTATCGAGTTTCATTTATCGATTACGAACGCGCGTATGTTCCCCTCCGTTGCCCCTCCGAGCCACTACGCATCATGACCAATTAGGGAAAATATATCCAGACATGATCATTTGCAGGCAGCAAAGCAACGTTGACATCGAAACGGCCAAAATATTTTTTATATTTTTGGTGAAATTTCCCATTACTGTAGTAAATATTACTGCAGTATATTATGTACTATCCTTAGTGTTGATTATGCAATAGGCGAAGGGCACATTTTCACGAGTAACCCAAGAACCTTCGCTGGGAATCGAACCTGAGATTCACGAATAGTTGTCGCGAGTTGAACCTGATTTAAAATTAAGTGTAGGTGCTAGTGATGAAAACAAGCTCAATTATGTGTTATATTAAGAATTAATTTATATTTTTGTGAACCACTTCAATAAACCTATTACCCTAGTTATAACCCTAAAATGGGGGAGAAGTCACAAAAGGGTTGGTGAAGAGAAGGAAAGGGGTTTCTCTGACGCCCAAAAAATATCCCTTTCTTGGCTTGACTTTCTTGATAAAAAAATAAAATACAAGTAAAATGGTGTAATGAGAATCGCGCGTGCTTTGCGTGTGTCGTTGAGCCTCGTTGACAACTTTAGCATTGTTGCTTAGGCTACTTGCCACTGCCTTACATCTTGGGTGTTTCTTGCGTCTTGGGTGTGCGGTGACCCCCCAAGTGCCAATTTGTTATTCCGACGGTGGCGTCATTTCTTCCGTGAACGTGAGACACGAGGGCTACGAGTCTTGGATGGCCAAGTGCTCCACTTCTTCCAACTGATGGAGCTAAGAAAGTGAGGGATTCACTTATCCTGATCACGTTTTTTGAAAAAAGTCATTTTTGGGTGCCTCTTGTACGAGGATTGCTTGATCAAAATGGATTATTCCATAATGGAGTTATACAATGGATTATTATTTTAATTTCGTGTCTTAGTTTGGCTAGTCTTTTCCCTATTTGTTTTCGAGTCCCATCCATATTCATTAGCACGTGCGATATAGCGTCACTCCTCTGTTGCCACGTGCAAATTGTCCAGTCACGTGAGCGTGCAATTCACTTGTTCACAATTTGTTGGCGATTTTGTTTTCGCTATTTGTTTTTCCGAGTCCCATCACGTGCACGTGCTACACGGCGTCACTCACTCTCCTGTTGCAACGTGCAATGTTTCTGGCCACGTGAGCGTGCAATTCACGTTAATTTTATCGCGATTTTGTTTGTTTTTGGACTGATTCAACTGGTTAATGATTGGCAAATTAAACTTAACGATTCGGTTGACGATATTTGTGCAGTGTAATATTTACAGTCGCAATGTGCATGTGGATATGATTATTTGTGTTCAGAGTCTAGTAGTCGAACATGGTGGGTTGAACACGCGATAAGAGAACCTCTTTTTGATTTATGTTCTTATTCTTATACCAAATTATGAGTTCCGCCAAGAGATTTTCCCCCCTCTCATATCTCTTCAGGTTTTTCTCTCTGGTTCGGGGGGTGGGAGTGGGGGGTATCCCTTGATTACGAATTGTGTTTTTTGTTGGGGACCAATTTTTTTCTTCCTTTTCCCCCGAAGGCTCTCCAATCGAGTCGAGATAATCACGTGAATTGTTGTTGTTGGACACATTTGAAGGAACTACAGGGGGTTGAACGAAATAATGGAAACGGCTCTGTGTTTTTTTGTACCAACAGATCAGTTTCCATTGTTTTGTCCAACCAACAATGGGGTTGAACAAAATAATGGAAACAGTTTCTATAAGGTGCACAAACAGATATGTTTTTATTATGTTGTCCAATCCCTGTATATTCGACCATCGCATGTACAGGGTTGGACAAAATAATGGTACAGTTTCTGTAAGGTGCAAAAACAGATCTGTTTCCATTATTTTGACCAACCCCTGTACTCGGTGGCTCTCTGGCGAGGACACGGCCTAACGAAATAATTTCTGGAATGAGATTCGCCAAGAAATATGATTTGCGGACGGGAAAAAATATAATATTAATACGATGTAAAGGAAAGTCAATAATGGATTTTTTGGGGGGTTTGGGGAGGACAACTATAAATTGGGATGGTGGTGATGTGGATTCCAATTCCAGACTGGGTAAAAATAAATTAGTGAACGTGTGGGGTGGGTTATCCGCAGTGCGGCTATTATGTCGTTCAGTATGGAGTTACTATCATTCCCTTGATCGCGAGTTCAATTCCCGACCGATGCCTCCGGAATTTTTGTAAATTACTGTAAAACTGCTACTGATGTTTATCGAGGATTATAACTTGTTATTTACTATACTCAAGATCAAGAACGAGATCGCATGGCATTGCATCGCATTGCTGTTTAGTCGAGTGGTTGCCGACCTCTGGTGACCCTAGGAATAAAATCTCGCCAATGCTTTCAATCACGCAGCCAATCAAATTAAATTCACTGCTCTTCTAGGCACCTTCCATCCACCTCATGCCTCATGCTTCCACCATTCCAAACACAATATTCTTTCTTAGGGTAGTATCTGAGGGACATTATGTTTATGGGGAGTAGTGGTGGGGGTACCAAAATGATGGCGATAGTGATTGGTTTTCTTGTATTGCTGCTGTTGCCCCCTTTTCACCAGACAGTGTGGTGTCCGGGTGTACCAGAATGTGGTGGTGGTGGGTGGAGGGGGTTTGGTCGGTGCGAATCTCGAAGCACTCAAAATCGGATTAAGTCTTTACCCGATTTGCTGTTGCTTGTGTGTGTTTGCCAGCGCCTTGGTAGATTGTGTCGTGGCCGTTGATTAGGTTAGGGGTTAGGTTGGTTGTGGGGCGGCAGGGATGTGCCACCCCCAGGGCGCTAACCCCTCCCCTCACCCCTCAGCGCAATTGCCTCTACCACCCCCCTGTCATTAGCACTGCCAACACTATTTCCATAACATCTTCACCGCAAAATGAGTTACCGTTATTGAGGTGTTCCGATATTGCTCGCGCCTTACACGTTCCACGTTCGTGTTTCATCTGATCGATCGATCGATCGATACGCCTACCACCTCCATCACCATCGCCACTGAACAAGGAAATTTATTTTCTTCTCTCGTCGCCACCTCAATCACCTCGTGCACGCTTTCAAAGTTGGAAGAGATAGGGTTATAAAGGGATAGTTCTTATTTTGGTAGTACAGGTGTTTGATGTGGTGTTTTCAGGTGTTTTACTCGATCGCTTGTAAATTCTGGGAAATAAATCTTTGTCAGGAAACATTGTCCAAAAGTCGAAGTTGGGAGAAAATTCAAAACTAAATTGAAATTATCGCTTTTTTTTTCTGATTGTAAGGAGACTTGCAAAAACAATAATTCGCTCTGCTCGTGCTCTTTCCACATTTTTTCATCCAAATTGAATCATTTTTCTATCATTTAAGTCGCATTTTTTATTTCGTTTTTAACTGTGCCCATACCGTGTTATTTTTGGGCCTTTTATTCCTATTTTTTACATTGACGTCGTTGACTTGATATTTCCCGTCTTGATATGAAATAAATATAGTATCGTAGAAGTAAATCTACGATGATGTTAAATGTTTTTATACAATTTTTAGCAAATTATTACAATTTTTTTATTCTGAGCAGTTTTTCGCTTATCGGTTTTAATACTGAATGTGTTGTTTCCTGACCACGACTGTTCCATTCCTAGGTGGGGTGGGGGGAGGGTGACGTTGTCGGTCAGGTCAATTTCATTTTTTGTCTTCCCTTCTTTCCTTTCGTGTTTTGAAATCGTGCCAGAATTCTCTTATTCCGCTTGTCTGAGCTTTAGGCGGAGCTTGTCTTCGCTTCATCAGCTGTTCACCACCCCCAACACCACCCACCCACTATTCAATCTTATTTTTTTTTCTTCTCAATACGAACCGATCTCTCGATATCTGATCTTTACAAAGAGTAACGTGTCCACCGTGACGCTGTGGACACCAATGACGATATGAAAATTGTGAGACAGTTCACTGGGACTCGAGCACAATCCTAACATTCCTAATCCTAACTTATACAGTATAAGACATCCAAAATCATTTAATTCAATTAAATCTGCTTTAATTCTTCAATTTTTTTTTTTTTAGTGAGGAAATTCCCTTTACTGAGTGACTGCAGGATATTCTGAACCCCTTGTGTTGCTTAGGCAATATGTGAAGGGCACATTTTCACCAGTACCCCCAGGATAACGAACAAACTAGAGCCTTCACCGGGAATCGAACCCGTGACCACCCACTCAGGAATCTGTTGCCATGCCCATTGAGCTAGAAGGATCGTAAAATTAAATAAGTGACTTTGACTTAACTCGCATTTCTAATAATTTAAGTTTACTTTTCCGCACGTGCACACCGCCAGGTACCACTCCGTCTGTACCAAAGGCGTAGCACGTGACGTTATTTCGCACGCGCGCCGACCAACGAATTGCGTTGCCGTGTTACCGCACGTGCAGCGAAAGGGCAATAGTCCACGTGAGAAAAATCACGTGCACAGACCTGCATCGGCCAATGCCCGATTAGAAACTGGAGACTGTCGCCGCTATGCACTTGAACACCACGACATTGCTAGCCCAAATGTCGTTAACCTTTCTGAGCCTGTTACAGACTGCATCTTTTCGATGGCCTTCTTAAATCATTCAATTCTTTGTTTTCTATCCTGTTTCAATAATCATCTAATCACCTAACATGTTACATCAGGCATATCATTTTCTCGAGACAGATTGAATTAATTTGTCCGTTTCGTTTAAAATTTAATTTTTAAGGAGAACCGTAGCTGTTAATCATTTATCATTTCGGCGTGTTTAGACAACGCCACCTACCCGCTGGCGTTAGTTTAGAGCTGACGCAGCTGCTTTGTTTCAAGCTGGGGTGGGGTTGGGGATAATTTGACCTCTTTCTCTTCCTCCTCGTCGGGCTATCGGGTTTCGCGACTGTCGTTAATTAAATGTGTGAAGGCGGCTCGCCTCGCTCGTGCACCAAGCGCACGTGCGACCATTGGCCTCACGTGATTGATGAAGGCCACGTGATCGTTGAGGAATTTTTCGTGCGCGCCTCCACGTGTCACGTGAACTCATGTCGTTCCTTTTTTAATTAGCGCACGTGCGTCAATCGGGCTGACGAGCGAGTTGGGGGCGGGGTCGCCCAAGTGGCCCCCCGCACCAAGGCAACGTTGTCCAACCCCCTAGTTTCACGTGACCAATCCGAATAAAATGTTTTCGTTTATGTTTTGTTGCAATAGATAGGCATTGGCTTTTTAAATGAATTGGGAAGCGCGTAATTAGCCGGTGAATGTGCGGGTGCGTTTCACTTTCATTACCGCTGGCATTGGAAATACATGGGCGGTTATGTTCAAAGTCGGACGCCCCCTGTCTATTAATCCATCTAATAACTGGGCTCACTTTTGTTGCTCAGTTAGCGAAATGGCAGAGACTGGAGTTTTGCCACCGTTTAGTTGCGTTGTTGGAAAGGGGCCAAAGTCAATTCAGGGCCAAATATATTCGAGCTGGCACAATTTAAAAGTTGAATCATTCGAGCTGTTCGTCGTATTTCTGTGAACGTCAGCTTTAAATCGGGTTATTTTGATAGTGCTGGGAGTGCAGCCTTTTGGAGAGAGGGGGGAGGGGGTTGCATTTTGTTGCGTGAAACGAGAATCTAATTTTTTCGTTGCGTAGCTATGACGTCATTGCAGAATCCATTACTGTATTACAGCAGGATGTTTTTTCTTTGAAGTGCACATTTTTTAGGCGGTTTCTTATCAGTTTGGATCTCAATATTGCCGCATGTCGTTAGTCAAAACTGTTTATGAGGTATCTTTTTTCCAAACACCCTGTACTGTGGTTTTCTTTTAAAATGAGATAATAAAAAGCTAGATTTAATTTTAAGAAATAAAACCGTGACCTAAATTTAAATATGTTGCCCAAACAAAGGTACTCGCAATTATTAACAAATAAAAAAGTAGTTGAAAATAAAATAATCATTTTATTTTCTCTTCGTGGGCTTTGTTTTGATTTTAATATATATTCTGTGTATTGTACATGTATATATACTATTTAAAATTTTTAACTTTTTTCCCCTGTACAGCGAGAAATGAGTAATTAAACATTTAACTAATTAATTAAACAGTAAAGTAAAAATCCGATCGCGATAGTCTTTATCCATCAGATACAGTAGAAAATACAACCACGTTTTTATGAGAATGTTATTTTTTATAGAAAACGTTTGTATCCTTGGCCCGTACTGTATTTCAACTTGGTATATTTGGTGTTATACTGTTGCTGCTTGTTGTACATTAGTTGTATTAGTATATATAGGAACACGCGTTGCTATGTGCTCGCAAAAAATGTGTTTTGATATTTTTCTCTTTCCTGCGTTTAATGTTCGCTCCGTTTCCTCTTCGGACGGAATCGCGGCCGCCCTCAAGCATTGCGCTAATTATGCACAGTGGGGGTGGTGGGGGGGGGAGGTTTTTGTGTTGGAGGGGTTGGGGGAGTCG
>JAUJYS010004543.1:0-11857 GCA_033995665.1 Melogona broelemanni | reverse complement strand
CATGTTATGTTTTTGGTTAGGTAAGTCAGTTTCGCTACGCACCCCACTCGACACCGTATTTTCAGGTCGCTCATGTCCTGAACGTGTAACTTATCCCCTACAGCATATACTTACTCGTAGTAACGACACTTGTTATAAATGGAAGTAAACACGCGGATGTTGATTTGTAGAAAACAGTCCGGCGTCAGTTCGGTATATTTTTCACCCTTCCCTACCGTCGGTCAGTCGCCAATCACAATAACCTCCTAAGACCTCGTCACACTGTACACCAAATACAGCGATTTTCTTTCCGTAAACATCGGAAAACATCATACAGAACCCACTAGTAACGAGTCCGCTCTTACGACTTTCCCTGGCGTATCTCTAAATTTCGGTTACAACTGGCAAACATCCCAATAGAATATCGCATCTGGTGATTTATGGATGCGTGCACCTGCGCAAATGTATGTTTTCTATGTCGTAGTAGAGCGTACTTTTTTTTTCTCGCCTGGCGCCAGCCCATTCGAGAATACAAATTCAATCATGTGCTGACGTAAGCTACCTTTCCTTCGATAGAATAACAAATATAAACAAGCCGTTATTTAGGGACTGTGAACGGATAGCAACGATATGTTGAATTGATCGTTAAGTTCTAATTTAGTTTTACGTAAATAGTAACGTACGCTTGGGCGAAATTCACCGGGTTTAGGCGATGACTTCGAAAACAAAATTAACTCTGAATAAATTGGTAGACAAATATGGAATTTTTCGAATGTCTTGAAAATGTTTTCCTAGATTCATAATATAACATTTTGTTGAATGTGCAATGAACTGTCATATATTTTGTAACGGTCACTTGGAACTGATGTTTGATTAATTCATTAGTCAAATGACACACACACTGTCTCATGAAAGATATGTGTTTACAGTAATGTCAATTTCAATATGAAATTACCAACCTTATCAAATTTCTAACAAATTTAATTATTTGAGTGACTTCTCCAATTCTAAGAATTGATAGGTCCTTATATTTCGAAAAGATAAAAGATTCCTGTGTTGTTACGCTACTCAAGACTAGCACGAAAAGAGATGTTTATCTTTGAAAGATAACTTGTATTTCGCTCAGCCGACCATGTACTGATTCAGCTCAAGCATGGCATCTCTTTAGACGTTCATTACAGAAGGCGTATGGCCATTATAGATTTGCTGGTGGTATACCTGTGAGAGAAGTTCGATAAATCGCGTTCGGAGGGTTCCCGGTGCGATCGCGCTCGCTTCTCTCGCGTGGAATCAGTTTAGGACCGCAGTCACGGGAGAGGAGAGAGGAAGAACGAAATTGAGAAGATGCAACAGCCTGCCGACAGCTGCTGCGCACCCGAACGCCATCCACGCAAGAAAACCCCGGCTAAAGTGCATCGCTTAAACGGTCTGTGGTATTTTCAGCGTCAGCGGATCAGCGCGCTCGTACTTTTGCCAAAGCGTCTCGCTGTCAGCGCAGCATTATCCTTAAGCCCGTTCGCGTTCCGAACAGTAAATGGCCATTTAAACAATTCTTTTATAAATACGGGGACGCGCTCGTATAAATAAATATGAATACAAACAAAAGTATTTTGCGTGTGGGAACTAGACAAAACAATAATAATCTTCTGTGAAATGAAGAGAGAGAGAGATAGAGAAGAGCAGTATATTCAAAATGTTCAATTATTCAAAATATTTGAGTTATATTTTGGATGGCATGGAAATTTATCACTAGAAGGAATGAATCGTAACATTAATTTGTACAAAAATCTTATCAAAACAGCATTATTGCGACCAGATTTGGTAGGACGGTTCTTAGTCCGATTCCCTTCTCGAGCCGTTTATTCGTTCTAAATGTACTAGGGATAATGTACCCATTATACTTTCCATAGCAACGAGAGCATAATCGCCTTTAGTGTTATTAAAATCGGAAAAACAATAATATGTTCGTAAAAAAGGGACCCATTTCACTTTTTGATTTTTTTTTTTTTTCTATATGAGCAAAATTCAAAAAAGAAATGTACTACTAAGAGCGTGCTGAAAATGTCATATCGCAAAGATCGCAAAGATAGATATAGAAAGATCAAAACTAAAATACAATAGAAAATAAAATATAAGAGAAAATTATTCCACCCTAATTGCCTGCAAAGAAAAACACATCGGAAAATATAACTCCAGAAAAAAATAACGCATATTACGGTCTCTACCCTTTTCGATTTCTACCAGTTTGAAAGCAGCAGCAATTCGAACAGCAATCCCTCATGTCAACACACGTATATTTATTTATTTTTTATTCGAAAGACCCATCGCCATTGCTTCAGTGTGCGTCAAATCCCGACTAAACACGCGCCTCGGTGAACATTCTCCGACTAAGATTCTTACTTTCTCCGCGTGCATCGGACCCTGGCAGTATCGATCAATGGAGGTTAATTTGACTGCATCGCGCGGCATTAACTAATTTTAATTATTTGAAAGAACATCACGTAACAGAAATACTTGTATTTATTTATTTATTTTTTTAAATTAAAGATGACCCTAATTTATCACTATGATGAACATGCAACATATATGTAAACTAGTAAACTAGTAAAGGTGCCCGACTTCTCCCGGTTTAAAGAGAGGAGTGAAAGTGGTTCCCCAATTTTTTTTGTTTACGCCCCAAAAGGACAAGTGTTTCTATGGCCGATAGGCATTTTGGAAAAATGGTTATTTCAGCTTCTGTTTGCCTTCCTGCCAGAATGGAAGTAAAGTCATGAGACTTATCTTAGACTCGTCTTATGCCAAACAACCCATAACTTACACCCTTGCCGCTCACTTCAAACTCTTTCTCAGCCACTATTGAAGACGTCACACTCTGGCCTAAGAGGTGATGCAAAACGCTTTAAAAAAGACACAACCGACCACAAGCATGGGCCTTAGCATCGATTGTGCCATTACCAATCCCGCCAACTATTCGACCAAGTGTGGATGTCCCACCCAAAGGTGGACAATGGTGGTCTCAAGAGGCCGCTTCCACCCCCACAGTCGCCGCATGTAGGCAAGCAGACGCACACACGCACAGGAGGCCATAACGACAATCCATCACCACACACCTTAATACATTGCGCCGGTGCGATATGGCAATCATCGGAGCAGTTAGCGGCGCGGAAAGGTGCGTGTGTGTGGTGCGGTGCTGCTGCTGCTACGGGCAGCTGGCGTGAGAGAGTGTGAGAGAGGAGGCGCGAGGAGAGGCAGAGGCAAGGCGCCTTCATAGTCACACGTCATACAGGGTGAAGCCCTCCCTTATCCGTCCCCCAACACCACCACCTCTCCGTGTGTACTACTACTACCACTACGTCTGGTATGTGTGTGTGCGGGCTCAATAGGAGGACAGAGTCGGCATTTGGTCGCGCGAAGAGCTCAAAAGACGTTGAGCCGTTACGTTAATGTGCACATATCTCAATCGCGTGTCGAAGGGGCTGACGCTGGTGTGCCAGAAGAAAAAAAAAAAAAACGTCTTCGGAACGGAAATATTAATCGACGACGATCGCGATTTTTTCGCCGGTGAATGAATTTTTATGCACGTCTTCAAGCGAGCGCGGGCGAGAACAAAGAGACCCACACGTTGCCATTGTGATGAGTGCGATTATGCGAATGGCGACGGGCGTGATTTTTTTAGCGTGCAAAAGAAAACTTTTGTTGAACTTGATCCATATCCGTAAGCTGCACTCAATTACCTCGAGCCCAATGGAAAGGGGAGTCTAGGATTGTGCCGGCGGTCAAACGTGCAACTTAAAAAAAGTACAAGAAGGTTCCAATCGTCTGCTCAACACCGAGTTTAACAGATAAATGTAAAAAAAAAATCATTTTGAGAAAAAAACATATCGCAACACGTCGTATACGATCATTGGACTAAAATCAAAAAGGTGATACCAGAACTGAATTGAAAAATTGACAGCGAAAGAATGGTTTTGAAACAAAGAAGTAAGTAACAAGTGCCAGTGCAAATTTATCGCGTTACAGATGTGTGGAATCTAACAGCGAATCAACCGGATGCCAGACAACACTGCTGACGACTGTTTTAACTTTCGATGTGACGGTGAACAATTTTAACTTCGACTGTGCGAAACCTATACAAACTTTCACACCTTTTTGTGTGACGTTTATTTCTTTGGATTCACCCTTTTTTAAAACTATGAAACATTTTTTTCTATAAAATTAGCCATTTTAGAGAAAAATACACGTATTTGACGGGGTTGTTCAGAAAGTTTCGCCATATCATACGAAAATCAAACAGTTTTACGAAAGTCGTTTCTTCGTTTGGCTCTTTTATGAAGGACAACATATAAGCTACACATACATTTTATGAAGGACAACATATAAGACAACATACAAGCTAACAAATGTTAATATAAGAACACTAAAGTAATAAACAGATTAACAGTAACATACGCTTGTGAATAGAAGGATCTAAAAAGGTTTGAAGCAAAAAACTACGCTATTTTAAGACTCAATTGTAAACTAATATTTCATAAACAACAAACGATTCACGTAATGACAAACGATCCACCGGTAATTCGTGACTGAGCTATCTATTCTCGCCACATTTACTTAACTTTGCGACTTGCGAAATGGCAGATTTGATCATCATGATGCCAAACCACGTGTCCTCCTTGTCCCTAATCGTCTATTGACAAAAGAGGACACGTTGTCGTCGGCAAACTCTGGTCCTCGCCAGTTGACAGCCGAGCGGAAAAGTGCTCTCGCCGGAGCGGAAGTACGAATCAGCGACAGTGGACCAGAAATGGGTGCTTCCGTTTGGTCAGCGATCTTCCTGTGCGGCGCAGTGTGGGGTTGCTTTTTAGGAGGTAAGGATAAAGGAATTTTTATGTAGCGTCCTTGTCGTTATCCTATACTAGCCATATCAAAAATTTCACCGTAGTGCCATTTCAGTTGTTCCGTGAAACAAACACTTTGGGTCACAGCAAAACTAACCGTGTAGTTTTGTATTTTTACAATTCCACATGTCATTAAACGCGTTTTATTTACATCTACAAACGTGTTGTTCATCATATCACAAAGTTATTTTCTTCTCAATTAAGTTTGTGATCTCGTTCGTCTTCAAATGACGCGGTCTCGTGATTAACATTCTAATATTTTTGATCTTAACTTCGACGAACTTTTATCCTATCGTCGTAGATTTAATTCTACTACGGTATTATATTTATCTAGACATTGTAATATTCTAATATTTGGGAAGTTTAATGAACCGTTGTGCGAAATCGAAGATTTGAACATTACGTCTACGTCGTGGTCACAATATCATTTAGATCTTCGAATTTGAAAAAAAAATTATAAAAATATCCCTCAACCAATTCGTTCATTCTAATTAAAATCCAATAAATACACTGTTTATAAGTCAGCTATTGCTGCCCTGCATAGCTTTTCCTTTCTTTGTACTTCGGTAGAGCTAATTTTGAAACAATTAGGCTAGGAAACGGCAGCGAAGTGAAATAAATATAACGAGACAGCCAAATGGATTACAATATTTCCATCATTGACAGTGAATTACGTTGTTGCTGCTGCTGCTGTTGCCGTTGCTGCCTTAGCTGGGGATGCTCCCGTCGTGGACTACGCGCCCAGCGTACTTAATCAAATTCTAGCCCACACACGCATACGTACACGTTATATGCTTTCTTGATGGTAAGACCGACCATTAGCCAACCCCGAGAGTTGTTTATTAGGCCTGATGCGAAAACAGCACAACGCAAGTCGTTAACATTGTTGTCTTTCAAGCTTAAAACGCGTGTGCAGACAAATGCTAATTCACAAACGAGGAGGAAAAAAGGGGTCGTTCAAAAAGCAGCTTTGATGTTAGTAACATGTTAATCTTTTCTGTCAGCCTCATAAACAGTTAATGAGTTAGGGTTAATTTAATATTTGTTAGTATGGCGAGTATCGCGTAAGCAGCTGACTGAGAATCAGAATTTCACTTGCAAACGTACCAGATTGAAATTTTGAAAATAAATGTACCGAAGGGGATTCTAAGCCATGTTCATTCGTTTCTCTCATGCATTCATTCGCTAATCTTATTATGTTAATATACTTAATTACCTAGCGCTTCTGGCTAGGTAATTAAGTATATTCTTGGCCTAGCCAATTGAGCAATTTGTTTATTTCAAAGCAAGATCGATGGTTCAATTGGGCTTAAATCTGGATGTGTTTAGGTATTTCGGATACCCTTTCCAATAATGCGAGAAAATATAAAGAATCTATTTCTTAAGCAAGATAACCAATACGAATCTGATAAGAATAGACCAGACAGTGATACTGTACTTCAAAGAATTCGTGCCAAAAAGTATTTTTCTTAATTATTGACATTTTACACTTCATGAAACAACAAATGTTTTAAATGTGTTTGTCCATATGTTGTCACATTTGTCGTGATCATCGTGACATCACATCGTTGCGAAAGGGTTAAACTGTGATTAACCAAATATAAACACAAAAGTGTCTCGCTTAAAGATTGTCTCTTCGGTTATATTATGTTAATTACAGTTTAATGAACATGCAAATGTCAAACACTGTTACAAAATTTATTTTGTTTTCTATTGTATTTGCGAAGACAATGCCGGCGGACTGGCGTGAGGCCAGCTTTAAGAAAAATATGTTTCACCCCCCCCCACACACACACACTTTTACGCAGAGCGATTAAGCCAGATATCTTTCTTGCCAACTTGATAAAACTGGTATAACAGAAAAGAACAATGAAGTACCTGCTGCAAATTAAACAGAATAATAGAAACCTTGTTCTTATAGTCCGAGCCTTGATTAGAAATAAAATATGCAGCACATTCCCAACAACGAGGTAAATTTAGAGCATCGTATGCGATACTATAATACTACGTTTAAAACTGACATCGACCCAATCTACAATATAAAAATATTCCTCAATAAAACTATCCTAAGTTTTAGTATAAATTCGCATGGGGTCGCTGGCAACCCGGTTCGCGCTAACCATGAAGCAATTCCCTTTATTAGCATGTACCTAGAGAAACTCTCGCTACGTTGCTTTAGAAAGACCCGAACGCAGCTTGTGAGGCACTCTATGGGATAATTTACATACCAAGTATAATCAAGATTCCATAAGCGTGCAGGACAACGGAAAAATGCTGGAATTTTTAATAACTGAAACTGTGCAGAAATTCGAAATATTTGAAGGAGAATCTACGCGCAAAGTGAATCTGGCGTGAACACAAAAATGTTTTTAATCTTAACTTTGTTCTTACAGTTTCAAAAATTGTTGTACAGCGAGAGTCATATATAAGCGTTAGAGGCGAAATTTTATTTTATAATTGTAAATATTAATTTATAAAAATAACTTAAAATCTAAATAGTAAGAGAACCAAACTGATTAGACTACTCACAAATTTCTTTATTCGCCTTTCACTCAAAATAATTTTTGTGTTAAACGTTTTATTTGTCGTAGCTTAACTTTTAATGGACATATAACGTGAGATGGCGACTGGGAACCGAACCCGCATCGTGGCAATCACAGTGTCGATACCACGGAGTTTCGGAGTACGTTGAAATGGCCAACAGTGAGAATAACCGTTAATAGCACACGGGCGTTCGGTAATTCATAATATGAGAGATATTTAAATTTGCAACGCTCGTTTATAACACGTTGTACATTGTAGGAGTACATCTACATAATATAGCAATTATCTGCACATTTTCACCATGTTTTCGCAAAAAATATAATAACAGCGGTAACCGCCGTAATATCTAGCGAACAAAATTATAGGCGTCGGCGACGACGGTGTCGTCACAGCTTGATCAAAAGCTTGTTACAACTGAACGTTGCTACAAAATTAATTTTTCTAGCCCAGTTCTGGTGCGTAAAACGCCGTAGCGGTACAATACATTGCTCAACTGATTATTCGCCGTTAAATTTATTTCCAAATTCATGTGTATTTCACCGGAAATCTGTAAGACTAAGTCAGGAACTCGTAACTGGTACTTCAAACTACATGTAGTGTTTAATGCTTTTAATTTTGATTAAAAAAAAAAATATATATCGCTCTTCGTAAACTGCAAAATTTCAAAAAAAAAACAAAAAAAAAACACATAAGTAACTTGCTTGAATCTGTTAAAAATTGATTTTAGCTTCATATTATTTCGAGTGCTAATCACAATTTGAGAAAGAAACAGATTAGTATTTTTTTCAGATTCCAGAAACACACATCACTGATTTTCACAGTAATGGAGCCGCGTGCAGCACAGTGGACTAGCAGATTTGTTTGAGGAAACATGTGTAGCTATCAGTCACTGGCGCGTTGTGTATCTCGACGACGGCACGTAAATTTGAGAATAAAATGTGTCAATCACGTGATTAAATTATATAAGATGGGGGGGGGCGCTTTCGCTCCACCTCATCCCCTGTTCCTCATTACAGCGCGTTGTCTAAATTGAGCTGCCGCCGCACAAAGGCTTATTGCACAACTTTACTTTATTAGGAATTCGGAGGCGTTGCGATCGAGGGAGGGGAGGGGGGCACGTACACGTGCTCTGCTTCATCCCTAATAAATTGGGGGTTGGATTACTTAGCACCTTATCACAGGAAGGGTGCAGCAATTTCGTCTGCAGAATTGAGTCCCAGAAGTTAAGATAAATGCCAAACAAGAGTGCAATTCGGTATTCCTGTCTACGCAATTAATTTTAATTGAGTTGGTCAATAATAGAGAATAGCAAACTTTTATGTAAATGCGAGTCACGACTCTGCAGTCTATGCACGTCTATGATTACGTGCATTCGTACCGCGCAGCGATCCGCCAGAACAATACGTATTATCGTTTTTACGGACTGGCACAGTACTCTTGTTTCCTATTTGATGCATATCGCTTGCTGCGCCAAACAGGTGTTCACCCTGTTCAGGCAATCACACAATACATGGAAGATCTACAATTTGCCTGCCATTGCGCTGCCCTCAACTTGCTTGCTTACCTGCTTGTGCAGTGCAGGATTAAATTAAATTCGTGATATCCGCTTTTATTTTCAAAAATTAGCGGATTCGATTAATATAAAACAGAAAATAATTATTTTATGTGCTCAATGGTATTCTACATTAGATTCTATTTTATCGCTTTTAGCATTTCGATCCTTTTCAATTATTCCACTACTAATGAACACAACTACGGGCGATTTGCAATAAGCAATTGAGGCGAAATCCCATACCAATCCAGTGACGTCATATAGGAAACCTAATTAAGGCTCTCGTAATGAGCAAACATTGATATAATTGATTTAGCTACTGCCGGAAATCGATAGCCGAATAACGAAATTCCACGATACCCATTATATTTCGCTACCTGCCTATCGCTCGCGACTAAGCGTTAGAAATCCTGCTTCCATATATTGCCGGAGAAAACTGTCGCACACAATCAATTAAGAAAAGGCTGCTTTATTCAATTATTAATGGCACGCTTGAATATACCCCCGCGTGCCTATGCATAAATTCTTTGTTCAGTAGAAAAAGGATTCGATAAGAAAATAGTCTATGCCGCCATTCGCCATCAGTCTCTGGCAAGCTCCGCCAAACCAGATCAACCCCACCCCCCACACACAACCTCCTTTATCTCCACGTATGTCCCGACCGAGGCAATATAACGAAAAACTGTCTCTTCCCGAGAGAAGCAGCTTAAATTTCCTTCGTCATAAGCAAACACGTTTCGGCGAAAACGTGTTGTCATTAGCACAGCTCCAACGCTCCAGATAAAGGAGCAATATATACTGTATACTTCCTCCCAAGGCCCAGCGTCAAGCACGAACATTAAAAAAGAATGTGCCTTTTCTTTTATGGTGACTAGCCTCCATAGCTTTAACAGAGATCAAAGCCACTTCGTCTGGTCGTGGTTATTTTCTTAGTGATTTGCGAGACACCTAATTTTTCTTTTGATAACAAATCACAAATTCTTAAGGAAGGTAAACAACATTACTAAATAATTAACTTATTTCGACTAAATAACAGATACTGCATATAAGAACAATCGCCGAACTGAGACAAGCGAAATTTGTGCGTCTTGTGTCACCTATATTTCTACGCATACGTAAGTTTGGATTTTATCGAAGATGAACATTTCTAATTCTGTTTGGATACGTAAAAATATCCATGCAAATCGTTTTAACTGCATATTTAATATAGCACAATATGGCCGCCAATATGGCTGCAAATAATATTTTATTAGCAGATATTTAATTAAACGGCATCTAAAAATTCGATGTACCGTAAATGTCTCCAAAATAAAAACTGAAAATGACAAACCCTCACTTTTGACATAAACCTTCTGAATAAATTATTGTGTGCAGCAACACTTGACATTTTTTTAAATCACATTACATTTGTCGAGTGAATTATGCAGTGTACATAATCTACAGAGTAGGTCAGAATACTTGATAATTGTGAAATTTAAATGAACGAATAATCCGCTAACAGCGATAATTTACTAATAAAGGAAAAGTTATTTTGTAGTATAAAAATTTAATGATGAAATCACACTAGCACTGCTTTTTTGCGCAGGTCAAACTCAAACTGATCTTGTGTTTTTATAAACTTGCCAAAAATGTATACTGCACTCTGAATTTATGTACTTCTCATATCAGTGCGGCTCAATCAAACCTCACGTACGCAGAGGGCGTCAGGCGGATACACATATATCCAGTCGACTTTCTTCACCTAATAGGAGACTAAATGAACAAAGCATATAAAAATACAAAGGATATTACGGTTACATCCTTGTGTACCGTCTTATTGCTTCTTAGCAATCGTCTATAGCTGTCCCAATAGAGCAAGTTTGCGAAAAGCGAATGTAGTTTTGAAACGTTCACGTGGGAAAAGATGGCGCACTTCCGGTGTAGTGTTGGCACAAATTGACGACAAACAGATAATGAATACAAAGTAATAAGATAACGTTGAAATCCAACAACGTGTTTTTGACGAGAACAAAGTGACCGAATGGAGCTTAAGCCAAGGCCAAATTGTGCTAATTCACCACCGTGGCAATGGATTTACGAGTACGTACATGTATTTGACCTCAATGAATGTTTTGCTAAGCGCAGTTGTACGAGCGTACTTTTAAAAAAATAAACCAAAATACTGCACATACATAAACTGGTGCCATCTATTCAATTTAAAAGTTAACAAATAAAAAAAAAAAATTAACAATTAAATTTTCAATCGTTCGAAAATGTACAACACATCACAATTAACGTCAGTCTGCTTAAGCGGCACATAATTTGTAACACAGTTTTAGGGTTTCGAAAACATTTGAAGCTGGCACTAGCAAATATAGAGAATCATAAACAAGAACCTGCCGAGCAATAATTCATCTGCAGCGTTGCGCACTTGCCTAAATTCAAAACAAGCAACGCAGTAATATTTCTCAGCGTTCATAAAACTTGTAATCACGACTACGAATACTTTACCATGCAGCAACGATATTTACATATCAGCACTAGACAAATTATTAGTTCACAAACTGCTGATGGCTCACAGCCACCATTGTGAAACTACGATAATTAGTATTCTGAGAAAATGCAGCTTAACCGATGAAAATCTGAGTTATAAAAAACTTTCAAGTGACTGTTCCGCGAACTGTTCAATTCATTTTATCTGTTGCGGGTTGGCTTGGATTTCAGACGACTTGTCTGAAGTATTTTATAATTGGACTTTTATAATTATTATTATAATTATTAAGTCGGCCTCCGTGGCTCAGTGGATATGGTCATAGTCTACTTAGCGGGTGGTCCCTGGTTCGATTCCCGGCACAGGCTTTCGTTTATTCGATTATGTGGTACTGGAATGTGCCCCTCATATATCGCC
>JAUJYS010004542.1:0-11860 GCA_033995665.1 Melogona broelemanni | reverse complement strand
GTGACGCCAGTACCCCAGGCTAACGAATAAACGAAAGCCTGCGCCGGGAATCGAACCCAGGACCGTCGGTTTCGTAGCATGTCCCCATACCCACTGAGCCGTCGGTTCGTTTTTTGAGTGCCTTACTTATGTTTCTGTGTTTTAGTTGCTTGCTGCAATGCTTCCATACATCGCCTTCTGTATTTTTTAGTGAACTTTGGCGAATTTTTCTTTGAAAAGTATTAGGCGAAGATTTTAACTTATCGCATTTAACTGACTATTTCAATCACACTTGACCGTATTTATTGGAAATGTAAGTTTTTCATTAGAACTTTTCGCTCGGCGAATCTTTGCATGGCGAGCAACTTTTACGAACATTTCAAGGATGATCATAGTTAGCAGAATCTTGCACAGCAAGCTTTTTCCTTAGATTTATTCAAATGTTCGGAAAAGTTGCTCGCTAAGAAAATATTCACCGGGCAAATACTTTAAATTTAATCGCGTATTACAATTACTTCCATTCAATACTGTCATAAAGTACGTAAAACTCTGCTCCTTGTAAGCTAGCAATCACTGATTGCAGCCCACCCATATGTCATGTACTGATTGTCACACACACTTTATTTGCGGAAAAGAGCAGCAACTATTTAAATGTTTAAAAAAAAGTATACCCTTGCTGGAACATGATAGCCACAGAGTGTAATATCTTTGTCGAACGACCTCACTTGCGAACTCAAGGCTGGAGCAAATCTGTAACGGAAAATATTGAATTTAAAAGTCACAAGTAATGACCGTATTTCTAAGAGCACTAAGAAATATTAAAAATTTAAACGAGTGGGTCAGTACCGTAACGTTTCTTTGACGCAAGCTTTGACATAGCGAAACTTATTCAAAAGTTGGGGCGTCAATCTTGCGGTTTTGTCAGGCAACAGACGGACGATTTCCGCGTACACTTTAGCCTGCACGTCAGGGTGTCGCGATAAAAAGTACAAAACCATTTCGGCTGTACCTGACGTCTGAAATGGGGTGGGAAAAAAATCAGAAATATTGGTCGCCATTTTTTTTTCTTATCGTCCCATCATAGTCGACAATTGGCTTAATTTGATTTAATTGAGAAAAACTGATTAAACGTAAATAAAATTAGCGATTTAAAGTTCGATAGTGAGACACTTTTAATCCGTAAGATACAGAGGAAACAAATACACGAGCTTTCGGCTGTTGTGATCGGTGAATAAAATTCTAGATTACATGCTCATGTCATGAACGCGCGTCTTGTCGTTGACTATGCTTCTCTTTGTTTATGTGGTATGCCTCGGCCAATGCCTCGGTTCTTTTAGAAAAGGGACGTACCCCGTTGTCCAAGCAGTGCTTGGTTATTCCGGATTTTCTGCGTTTTTTTTTAATTTGATTTGATTGTTAATTGTTTATATATCGTAATAATGATAGTTGCTATTATATTTTGTACGGCCATATGGTGTACTCGGTAATGCTTCCGACTACGGTGCGGACGGTCCCGGGTTCGATTCCCGGCAGAGGCTCTCGTTTATTCAATGAGCCGCGGTACTGGTGTCATCCATGAGCTTCTATTAGGGAGTCCAGAGCTTAGGGGTGCATCCTGAAGCCTGGCTATATCCTTCCCTTCCCTGCCCCTAACATATCTCCATAGAGATACGAGGGTGCAGTAATCCTGTAGTGATTAGCACTACAGTGATATAAAAAAAAAAACGGTAAAGTGTCCGACACTGGGTACACGCAACATTGCCCTCCTTTTAATTATCTACATACTGTAGTGCAGTACACTCATTAAATTGTAGTACAGTAGTAGTTTATTTTTCGACAGTGCAAACCATGTTTGATATTTTAAACAAATAAAGTGGCAAAGCGCATCCAAAATGGCTAAATTATCAACCTTAATCAATGGTGGAATTTGGCCCTATGCTTAGGAACTCATAGCCCTACGTTTCAAAAGTCAGTGCCAGGCCTTTACGACATTGCCTATGAAGGTGCGGAATCCTAGTCTGGAAACCGGTGGTGATGTCAACTAATAATTACTTGAGTTCTGAGAAATTAAAAATTACCTTTGTTCAGCAGACACATTTGCCAAAGGTCTAGTAAGCAACACCTTAACTTGATCAGAAATGTAAGGCACATGAAACTTCTCGCTTAATTCCACTGATTAGAGAATCTATTTATAGTAAAGATAGCCTTAATTTTAACCAGAAACAAATTTTACACATTAGGAAATTGAATTTGGCAGCAGATGGCCGCTGTCACGTCACACGGGTCATGTTAACCTGTCGCCGAGTGGTCGGTGCCCCACATGCGCCTCTTTTGGTGGTCACAGAATTCTTTTTCAATTTTTTGTTTTCCAGTCTGCTCAAATAAATACGTGAGACTTTCCTTTTGTCGTGTAAACGCCTACCTCATGCTTACCTCACGCTCTCGAAATATTGAAATTTATTGGAGGAACAGCAACGAAAAATGGGTACCACAACGTGCGAACCCAAAACATCTATGCCATGAACACCGGGTGTGACTGCAATCACTGACCTGAATGACATGCGTCCACATGGCTAATGTAACGGAGATTGGGTGAACGTAGTAAAATATTAGCTAGATTCACCATAATCTTTTTGTGATGTGTTGGTAGCGCCACCTGTCGTACTCTCAATTTATCGCCAGCCATGTCGTTCTAGCCCATTTAGGCTAGAATAACGTTACATAGGTCGCTACAGAAGTGAGTCAATCGCCCGAAATATACCAGACTCATGATCGATAACCAGTTTCAAGAAAACAAATCAGAAAACTGAAACTACGCACTAATTATGATTATGTATTTAGTTTCATAGCCCTCCTCGTTCAGAGATGATTTTGTTGATATGTTGATCAAGTTTCTTTTGTTCTTCTTAAGCAGAAGAAATAACAAAATTAATTATTTTTTCATCACATGTAACTTATCGCTTGCTCTTCCAGGTTGTGACTAGAATGTAGCGGAATGCAGGCGCAAATTAAAACAATCGATCAGTACGATAGCACAAATTTCAAACTTATGTAGCTCCATATCCTGAAATTAAAGAAACCAAATATCAAATACAGTTTGGTGAACTGAATCCAATGCGATAATTAAGTATTGCAGATGCGACGATCTGTACGATCCGTCTAGCTCATTGGGTATGACAACATAATGCTGAGCTGGTGGTCACGGGTTCGATTCCCGGCGCAGGCTCTCGTTTATTCGTTATCCTGTGGTACGTGTGAAAATGTGCCATTCTCATATTACCTAAGCAACACGAAGGGTACACAATCTCCTGAAGTCATATTCACTCAGTGAGAGGAATTTTTATTTTTTTAAATCACCGTAGGCCCTCGTGTCTCAATGGAGATATGTGAGGGGCAGGGAAGGGACGGGGAATGGCAGCTGGAATTGCCAGGCTGCAGGATCCACCTCTAAGCTCTGGACTACCTAATGGCAGCTCAGTGGTGACGCCAGTACCCCAGGCTAACGAATAAACGAAAGCCTGCGTCGGGAATCAAACACGGGACCGTCCGCTTCGTAAGATGTTGCCATACCCACTGATACCAATTTTCCCACTTTAAAAAAAGAAAGATGCAATGCAAAACAATTCCCAAATTTCGCGGCCATCAACTTCTGACACCATGTATATCCTATTACGATAACATATTTATTTGGTCCAATAAATAATACAGCCGAAATGTACAATATACCATACAGTATTTCAAGACCGATCAGTGAAAGATGCAAAATGATTGGGATGACTAGCATGCGCTGTAGGCGAGTGGCAAAAATGAGAAACCAGTCACAATGTGATCAGTTCAGCTGTTGCTTTCACAGGGAATGTTCTGGGGTGCAATTATTCCAGCATCTACCGCTTCCTTTTCCAGGGCAGCAAGTTGTCTGAAACGGAATTTGCGTTTGCTTCGGAATTAGAATTTGTTCGACCATTTTGTCGAACTAATTCTATTTTGCTACGTACTCTACTGTTGTGTATTTCAATGTTTGGAGATGGCTAGAGTATGTGGGTACGCACCTCCTTAAAGAAACCACCTGTGTCCTCAACCTCTTGTCCTGTTCTTTAATCTCCTTGGCCATATTCCAGGCCTTCTCCTGACCGGATTGGTCGACCACCCAACGAAGAAACAGGCCCGACCAAAGAATCTACATAAAATTAATCACACAACCGTATCAGACATAATGCATATAAAAATTTAGATTCATCAACTATTCAAGAAAACAAATTCAGTAAATGAATTAGTGATTGACATGTGCTGATTGGAATCCATTTGGGATCATGTTCACGTAAGGCTCACAGGGGGCTCCCGTTCCGGAGAACATAGTGTTAATATTGGAATGGGAATCGTTAGAAAACCGTATAAAGGGGACAAGAGAAGATTACTAGTTCGCATTTTTAAAGGAGTCATGTAAATCTTTAGGAAAATGTCTGTCCAGTTCCTAAAAGGAGAATAAAAACAACTCACCAAACTCATTGGCGCCACCGATGGCCAAACCACTTTGCTGTTTGGTTCGTACATGGGGTTGAGATATGCTTGAATCACTTCAGGCCGATTCACGTACGACCACAGAGACATGGTCTTCAGACTTAGTTTCAGCTCCTTGCGGTCCTTTTCGCAGTTGCCCATAAACGTGCCTGCAACAAATATCATTCTATACAATGTTGTTTGCATTTTTGATATCATTTTGTGTTGTGATTTGCGTCCAATACAACACTTACCATACTGAGAGAAGTAGGAATGTTCAAATATCATGATTAAAAACTTTTCGTTGAATTCAAACGAGCAGGGAAATTGCTGATGAATCTGTTGGTAAAAAATTGTCATTAGTCATATATGCAGTACATGTACACTTGTCAAATTAAAAATTGGTGCAAATTATTTGGCAATTCTGCAACAGTTTTAGAAAGACATTTGATGCTATGAAACAAATTCCGAGCCCAAAGTCAGTTTTAGAAAATTGATAATCATTTATCAACAATATTAAAAGATTCGCTACAGAAGCCGACCTACAACCCTCGTTCCAAGTAGGTGACTTTGCAAGTTTGCCAAGCCTAGGCTTGATACCCAGGTAGTGATTTTTAATGTGTATTTGGCATGGTACATGTATTTTATTCCAAAGGAAGGCGCGCGTCTCTCGGCCAAAAAATTGCTAAGGTTTCGGTCGGGAATTGAATCCGCGATCACGAGATTTGTAGTGCAACGCGCTAACCACGGTACTGACCTGCCAAACGCTGTCCAAAAAGAGCAGGAATATCGGTGCCTGATGTTTTGTCTTGACGTTGGGATTGGCGTAGACCGAACGCTGGCATCGGCTGGCAAACGGGTGGCCCGCTTGCAACCACTCGCGCTCCACCAGAGCTTCGAACCTACAAACATCAAAGTTTATTTTTTATTTTTTTTTTAAATCACCGTAGTGCTAATCACTACAGGATTGCTGCACCCTCGTGTCTCTATGGAGATGTGCGAGGGACGTTGAAGGAAGGGATGGGGAATGGCAGCTGGAATAGCCAGGCTGCAGGATCCACCCTTAAGCTCTGGACTCCCTAATGGAAGCTTAGGGGCGACGCCAGTACCCCAGGCTAACGAATAAACGAAAGCCTTCGCCGGGAATCGAACCCGGGACCGTTGGCTTCGTAGGATGTTGCCATACCCACTGAGCCATCGGTACGTACTAATTATAGCCTAAATATGAAGATCTTTCTCGACCAGAGAGAAACGTACTAATTATAATAATAATTTTAATTATAATAATAAGTTCACTATCACACTAAACTCAACTACTTTGTTTTAATTAGTTTAATATCATTTAAAAGGGTTAAAATTCTTTTCACAATAAGTGTGAAACATTAAGCGTTTTTATATACTAATTCCCTTGATTGAACGTGTTCTTTTTTCATTAAAACGATCACGAATATAGTCGAACGATCGGCAGTCAAGTATAGACTTGTCCACCGTCGTACTGTGTGCATATTCCACGTTATTGTTTACAAGAACGATTTTACAAACAACCACCCTGTGGGGCATGCGACATGACAGCTAATACAATTGTGCACGCTAATATACGGCAATCGAAGTAATTCCATTCTTTCAAGCGCCGCTCACGCAAACCCAGATGCTTCCGTTCTCATTTTTTTTTTTTTTTTTTGGTTGGCCTAATAGAACACAAATACACACACGTCACACATATACATGTACATGTATGTGCGGCATAATCAATATTAGTATGGGGAAATCATTAATGATTTGAACCAATTTAGTTATTGCTTTTTTTTCCTTAAGCCAGGCAATACCACAAATTGCTATTGATTCATTGGCTATAGCAGGGATGAGCGAACTGTAACGCCTTTTCAGTGGTGCCAGACTTTACGAAAGAAATTGAATGTATACCGTGATTCATAAATAACACCCCCCCCCCCGCAGTACCTCCATAACTCAGCTAAAACTGACCGGATTGTTATGAAATTGGGCAGAAATATTAAGTAAATACATGCGAACGTTTGAGCTATTTTGAGCAGTCTTTTTGCACTATATATGTTATTTTGCCGCACAAATTTGATGGCAATGTTGTCTTCCTCAGTGAACGCGATTGTTTACAGCAAAGAGCGGACGATGCAGTGCGCGCCAGTGGCTCTAACGCAGCGCCACCTCTAAAATGTATAATTCGTAGCGGGAAATTTTAATTGAAAAACTTCAGAAAGTCATTCATGCTGTAATATATTGGTGTGCCAAATTTCATAACAATCCGGTCATTTTTATCTGAGTTGCGGAGCTACGGCGGGGGGGGGGGGGGAGTTCGCAAACTTATGAATCATGTTGTAGTAATCACGCTTAATTTTGATTTTTTTAAGGCTACGTTTCATTATAATTTTGAATGAAAAACTATTGTAAGCACTTTAGAATTTAAATAATTAGGTGGATATTTGAAAATAAAAGTTGTTTTCATCAAATATTTCCAATTATTATTGATTAATGTCCATTTGTGATGCATTTTCTACTTTGCCAATCAGTGCTATGTGCAAGTGTTTAAATATAATAGAAAAACATAGATTATTTACTCACGTATCTTATGAACAGTTTAAGTATTAACAGAAACCCACATAACATTTACCGATATTAAATTCAACAACAATAATTTCGTTAATCTACGAGCAAAAACGCGAGTAAAATTAATGGCTATGTTTGAGACTTAATTTCAATTAACCAGAACAGTAAGAACAAGTAAAGTAGTATTAATAGTATACTAATACGTAAAAAACATTTATTCGGTTTAATATACTAGTACTACTGACCAATTTTGACCAGGAGTCAAGATTGTTTAAAAAAGTCGAATAAATTAATTGCACCTACAATTTAACTAGTTTAAACGTATGAACATTATATTTCGTATTTGCGATTGATTTTAAAGTTAGTTAAAATTAATAAGATTTCCCCCCTCCCACCCAATCAGTGAAGAGAATGTCACTATAGCACCAATGTTGTACCGAAGGGCAGGTATTATATTTTAATATTTTGGTTTTAAATTATTCTAAACATAAATATTCTACTATTTATATAATTTAGCTTAAAAGGTATTTTTTGTGACCACAAAAAATTAGTTTGATTATTGTTTATTTGGTCGAATATCAATTTTTCTTTTTAAGCAGGTTTAATCAATTCGCGTTTTTTTTTATAACCATACACCATAAGTAATATTTTAAGTTGCTATTTAATAAAGTGCAAAAGGTATTATTGTGAGATTAAAAAAGTTGTGCGTGATCTCAATTCTCGTTTTTAATTATCACCATCCACCATAAGTAATATTTTAAGTTGCGATTTAATAAAGTGCGAAAAAGTATGTATGGTGAGAGTATAGAAAAGTGGTGCTGATCTTAAAAAGAACTACTAACAGGTCAATGACGGGTCATTGACGGGTTAGGTTCGGCAGTTACCTGTTGCCGTGCACGTGCGAGGCGCAGAAGGCGAAACTATAGTGGATGAGGGTCGGGTCGATCATGATGACCCGCTCGGCCCGATAGAGCAGGTCGCATAGGTAGCACAGGTGGCGGTAGCATCCGCGGACGCCGTAGCGGGCGCAGTACTCATCCAGGACAAACACCTGACCCGGACTGAACCAACCCTGAAACAAGGAAATAACGGGTCAGCGGGTCAGAAATATAGCCATCTGTGTTTAAAGTGTAATGATCATGCAACATAGACAAACCCATTGCGGGTCAGCCATCTGTGTTTAAACTTTAAAGTGAAATGGTTTAATGCCATGGCTGGTTAAGCCAGTTTTTCCAATATTTTTTAAAGTAAAGTTCAAAAATGCAATTTGTGCGTGTCAAACTGTGAAATTGAAATGTGACAGAAGGCAGGACAAGTTCGATAAAAATCGATTTTTAAGGAATATTTCAGTTCACTTTTTAATCAATATCTGGTAGAAATTTGGGATGGAGGCACAAGGGTTTACGATACTTTAAAATCGATTTTTAATGCGTTGAAAACTGTGATTTTTCACTTCTACATTTTCGAATTTTGGTTGACCTATAATTTATTGACATAATTCCCAAAACGTCCTACCAATTCCTAAGTTCTTGACTTACCAGTGAGCAGAAAGGGTCATTGAGACGGTAGTCCAACGTCTGTGTCTGTAATATCTTGAATAGACTAGCGTGGTTGTATTTGCAAGGGTCGGCAGTGATGTATTCATCCATACCGTGTTTCCTAGCCTTATCCGCATCTGAGGGAAATGGGAATAGTTAATCGGCATCATTGGACTCATCAACTCCGTTTACCTCATTCGAATAAAAGCAGAAACATTATACCCTTGTCGAGGCGCATTGTTTGTTTGAGCGTGTTAAAGATATATTTTTTAATTGTGTTCAATATTTGAGTCAAAGTAGTCTTCGAGATCGGTTGCTGTGCAACATGTTGACATGGTTGGCGTGTGTGAAATGACACCACTCGAGAAAGACATTAAATAAGCTGCATGGCATATGCTGATAGCAGATGTGCACAGCATTGACCCACCACAGTTGTGTTGCTTTTAACGGTAGAGGTCCGCCAGTTACTGACAGAAACCCATTTTCCTTTTAATATTATAAACTAGAAAATGGGCCCGGCTTCGCCCGGTATAAAGATTTTTGCCACCTCTAAAATTGGGAAAGCTGTTTTTTTTTTAAATAAATTTAAATAAGAAATTCATCTCAAAAATGTTATTCAAGAATTGAAAATTTTAACGATATCCTTAATGTTCGGCATCATGAGATTTCTTAACGCACCCAACATTAATGTGAAGGAGCGTGTAGTGGTCCACCAGTCGCTGACACACACACCATTTTCGTTCTTCTAATATGTAGATATAGCATTTGTTTTGCCTACCTCCTTGCATCTTGGATATGGTGGAATTCTTGCCGGCCGGTATGACGGGCGGCGTGGGCTTGTGGGATTGACCGGTGGCGCGGTACATGGCCATCACCCACAGATGGCACTCGTTCTCGTCGTCACTGGCGAAGATCACGCTGTCGCCTTCCTTCACGGCGTTGAAGAAGAAACGACCACCGTCCAGATCTAAGGGCCACACCAAACAGACACGTCAGTTACGTCAGAAACTCTAGGCTACTTAAAAAAAACTTTTAAAAAAAACTTTCCCGCTCCGTACTAACGGAGCGGGAAAGTTTTTTTAATTAAATCACCGTAGTGCCTAGTGCACTTCAGGATTACTGCACCCTCGTGTCTCTATGGAGATAAGTGAGGGGCAGGGAAGGGAAGGTAAGAGGGATTGGCAGCTGGAATAGCCAGGCTGCAGGATCCACCCCTAAGCTCTGAACTCAGTCCTAATGGAAGCTCAGTGGTGACGCCAGTACCCCAGGCTCGTCGAATAAACGAGAGCCTGCTAGGGGAATTGAACCCGGGAGCGTCCGCACCGTAGTCGGAAGCATTACCGACTGGACTAGACGGCCGCACATTATCATCGGAGGAACGGGAACTGGAAGCGTTTCTTTGACAAGAGGAACTAGTCCAACACTGCAGCCTTGCAGGAGCGTGCGCCATTTGCTTACCCGAGATCTGCTCGATATAGTCGACAGTGTAGCCGTCCAGTTGCATCATCTCTGTAGGCTCGGACTTTTTCTCGCGGTAGCTGCACATGGCGAACGTGTATTGCGATACCTGCACCAAAACGCTGTAACGTTTTTTCCATTTCTTCCACACGTTTTTACCTTGCGCGTACAGGTGACTGCAAACGAAACAAAAGTGCAAATAATTATTACATATATTTCAATTTCTCTGACAGAGAAAATAAAACATTAACAATTGCAAGCATGCCCTTCTACAACTGAATATTACAAAATCTGTCTTTGATGTCGATGAGTTAGGACGTCTTATAAGTCAAAACGACAAAACGAAAAAAAGTCAGCATCTCACGTGTCTAGAGTGTCACGTGTCTACGAGGATTAGTCATTCACAGCCGGTTCATCCCAAGTACAATAATACTAGGTTTTTATCTTTCTACTTCATAGTCGTTTGATTTAATTATATGTTTTTGTCCTATTTCGAGATTTTGCCACTCTCAGTTCGTTTCCTTTTTCGGCGCTGTACCGAACCCATTTCCCTATTCGTTGTAAATAATTAATTGAAATAGTAAAATAAAAAAAATGCACGAACAGATGAATATCTGTGCTGGGATTCACAGGTAAGACAAATCTGGTAGTAAGTGTAGTTCACATATTTCTCCACAGGGTCAGTGGCTCCGCGATTCGCATTCAACTTGTATTACGCATCGCAGCGTCACTGTCACTGTGGAGAGTATGTGAATTACACTTACTACCAGATTTTGTCTTACAACAATCTGTGAATCCCAGTACTGATGTTTTTTTTGTAAAACTCGTTTGAAACTTTAGTATTTGTTATTCTAAAGCTGACCAAGACATGGTTAGGGTAGGGTTAGAGGATGGTCGAGAAATGGTTCACTAAACGAGAGCCTGCGCCGGGAATCGAACCCGGGACCGCCCGCATCGCAGTATGTTGCCAACCCAACGCCAGATTCGCGATCCGGTAGCAACGCCACTTCCAACACAATAAATTAAAACAGTATTAGTAGTTTAACTTACAGGGAAATTCGAAAGTATAAATATTACATAATAGAGAAACTAGTAATATTATCACAAAAACTAAATAATCTTCACCAACAATTTCCATTTTTGTGTTAATGAATTATCATTAACACAAAAATGGAAATTGTTGGTGAAGATTATTTAGTGTTCAAGTGACCTAATGGTCACTTGAAGTCATGTCAGCGACTGGCTGAGTGTATTTGCTGTGCGTCACAGCAAATGCTGGGGTTGGACAAAACAATGAAAACAGCTAAAAAAAAGGTGCTCAAACAGATCTGTTTCCATTAATGTGTCCAACCCCTGCAAGTTATCAACCATCGATTTAATTTGCCAGACAACCTTAGTTCAATCTCAAGGGGGAAAGAAACTTTATATATTTGTAGTCGATATTCCAAGTTAATGACGTGTCTGCAAAATTGCGCCTACTCGTATTTAATGGTAAATATCCTTTTATTTATCGTGCGTTTTTTAATTAAAGGCTTCAACGGAGCTTGTCGCTAACTATAAAATCTTGTTAAGTCGGCATCATTTACCCTCGTAAGTTGTGATTAAAAAATCACGGCTATTGGCTGCCACAATTATCACTAGGGGGCGCTGCTGCCGAATATTACTGGGTTCTACATGTAATTGTCGGCCCCCAGTGGCTCAGTGGGTATGGTCACATTCAACTGAGCGGGTGGTCCCGGGTTCGATTCCCCTAGCAGGCTCTCGTTTATTCGACGAGCCTGGGGTACTGGCGTCACCCCTGAGCTTCC
>JAUJYS010004541.1:0-11861 GCA_033995665.1 Melogona broelemanni | reverse complement strand
TGTGTCAATTTATATCAATACAACTTTTTTGAGGAAAAAGATATGCAAATGTGTTCACTGGGTACCGTACATTACAGTAATAGAGAATAGAGTTACTCGTGGTATTCTACTACTCTAGTGGTTACATGTGTTTCAGAAAGGAAGCAAATGTCAAAAGAAGTAGTTAGATAGGAACTAGTTTTATCGAATCTTTAAGAGTATTGTGTCAATTTATATCAATACAACTTTTTTGAGGAAAAAGATATGCAAATGTGTTCACTGGGTACCGTACATTACAGGAACGAATAAACACTAATTTACGTTATCAGACAGCCTGCCGATGTAGACTTTCAATTCGACAATCGATCTTTCCGATTCCAAGAAACGACGAAAATCTATTTTTCATCATAGGCGTTGGTGTAACCTTTTGATCCGAGAAATTATTTAGATCATCAGCTCTCCGAAAACGAAGAAAGAAAATGCGCTCATAAAGTAGTATAAAGGTGTGCTTCTTTGTACTAACATCTGATATGAAGATAAAAATGATGGTTGTCTAAGCTCCGTGACAAATCCTCTTATCCTCCACGCTTAACTTCATTACGAGATGAAATTTGTACACGGGCTGCATGTGCAGTTACTAAACCTGAAGTAATAGTCTGGACTACGCTTATGATACACGTTAAGAAAATAACCCTCAAGGTGTAGTTACAGCCAGTACTACAAAAAAATTAAATGCACACGTAGCTACGCAATACAAAAAAAAAGTAGCAAACGTGAGTATCATCATTGCATGTCAGGAATATTCAGCAGAATATTGCTATGACAGAAATACAGAGCACGCACACTTCACAGAGTATCTCTGTATTTAACTATAGCAGGTACAACGACTGGAAATCATAAGAAGGCAATTACACTAAAACGAATTTCGGTTCTTTTCAATGATTTTTCGCAAATTTAAACGTTCAATGATGTAAGATTCATCAATGAAACATTCATTCACCGTCTAATCTCTACTCTGCAATTATTTTTTGAATCGATTGATAATTGAATTCGCACGAGACGTGTGCTCTCTCGCTCATCTCAAATTCAGATAACCTTCCGCGTGCAAGTTGTATTCAGACCAGCTACAAATAAGCGAGTGTAGGTGGCGCTGCGACAACTGCATTCAAACCACCATTCGCCGCCCAGGGATATATTTTATACACTTCGGAACAGTTACTTACAATGGGAATTTTTTTGTTGTAAGTCGCCGCTGAACGAATTTGTACGACCGCCACATATTCGTAGTTGTAAACCCCAGATACGTATCACCACAACTCGTCCGCCGCCGAAATTATTTTTCAACGAAATCGCCAATACCGCTATTATATTTAACTTGGAGAAAAAAAAAGTAATTTTTTTCCCCGACGCCTTTCGGAGGACGCAGCTGCGGTCGCCGGGGTTCTGTCGAGGGGATATTTTTCACGACCGCGCCTACTCTCTATAATAATAGGTTTTTCTGTACAGTAGAGAAGCAACGCAGCCAGCATCTCCGGCGAACACAGAAAGAAAGCGAGCGAAAGAGAGATCGGAGAGAGCCCAGATGTTTATATACGAGCGGGGCAGATAAGGAGCCCCATCCATTCGGTTTTACCATGTCGCTGCGAGCGACGCCGGCGAATCGATATATTTAAGAGCAGCGCGTGGTGTGTGTGTGTGTGTGTGTGTGCACGGATACACCGCACACTACAAGGCTTTGGACCGACCAGGCAATTGGGGGATAGTGCGATATTGTGAAACGTTACGTGATGGAGGTTATCATGCCTGACAGCCGTGGTCCAATCTCGGTCTTGTCTTACTGTGTCCATCTTCCGTGTTGAATGTTTTTGTGATCCTTCCATGTTCCCAAATTAAATCCTCTCGACAAAGGAATACGTTATCTCCAATTCTAATAGAATGGGCCAAACTTTGCTCACTTTCATCTATAGGCAATATTTGAATGAGGACACATTTCGCAACAGAAAGTAAGACTGGCGTTCAAATACTAAATAATTAAGACAATTACCAGCCAGATGACTCTACATTTGGGTACAGTCCCTCTACTTAAACACGACACAAAATATCGATTAAAAAGCTACAAAGTGTAGTGCTATTGGTACAATAGACAAGTCGGTATTTCGACCGATGCGGTGTGGCGGTCCTCTCATTTATTCAATCTCGAATCAGGAATTCTGATAATCAGGTTTTCTCTCCAAAAAATAGGCCTGTCATCGAACTGTCACTGTCCATTTTATAGTAAAAACAAAAAGGTGTCGAGACCAACACAAGATTTAATCAAAAATCTCGTCTCGAACGACAATTCCCATATACAGTGGTGTCATGACCAAAGGCGAGTAGGCTAAAGGTAATTGACGACAAAGGATGCGCAACACATTCACTCTTTGGATCGCGAGGAACCACATTACTAGCAACGGGTACAACGACGCCTTCGATCACGTTTTACGACGTAGTTGCCGATGTGCTCGTCGTACAGGCGAGGGGAGAAAGATGGAGGATAAAAAATACTTTTGTGTCCCGGGTACGTACACGTACAAGGCACATCGTACGCGAACGCACGACGACGCAAGTATAGATCACCAGGGGGGCGTCCGCGCGCATTTGGCATTCCACCCGCGCGACACGGGGATCAAATATTGTCGTTCTAAATCAATTTTGGCACTTATGGTATCGTGTCAATTGCGTGAAACCAATTTTTGTGGGGGCCACAGTGCTTCGGGAAAAAGTCACAAACACGGGTGGCGGGGAGCGAGGAAGGTGATCGAATCCTTTAAAGAAGATACACTTTTTTATCCAGCGGTGAGACTAAGAATGTCTGAAAAATTGAAATTCTTCCTTAGGAAAAATATTCGTAATATTCTTAACTTATGGGTTTTCCCAAAAATGTGACCATGAATGTCTAAAAAATTGAAATTCTTTCTTTTGAAAAAATATGCGACCAATAATGTAAAAAAAAAATGAAATTCTTTCTTTTGAAAATTTTTTTCTTAATATAAAAATATTAAGGTATACAATACATTATGTATATGGAGGGCGGCATAAAAAGGGGAAGACGTGCATTAAGTGAATGGATGGTGTCAGGGAGAGCTCAGGAATGAATTACCAACACCTGCGGGAGGCATTATTCCATCAAATGTGCAATCCAATGCAAATTTGCATTGAATTGCACATTTTAGGAAAGCAACGCCGAGTAGTGGAGGAGGTCTCGAGAGGTGTTAACATTAGGAGTCTCCAACCGGCAAAAGCTGCTGCGGCGCGACTACGTGCAGTGCCCCGGGAGGACCGTGATAAATGACCGCGAACAAAGAAAAGCGGGGTAAATTAATATTCCGAACACGAATTTGTGGACTGGCGCGCGCCGTCACGCGCACGCCAGAAACAAAATCCTTCTCTTGGCGGATCCGAAACGCGTCCCGCGCGGGAGCTTCCAAGTCCTTTGCAGTCCTTTTGCCGCGAATGTAATATAACCCGAAACAAAAATCGAAAAATCATTACAAACGACACCGAAAAAGACGAGGAGCGCGTGCGTGGATCGTTCACTGCACAGGAAGGAACATCAGGCGCGCCGCTGGGCCCACGCTGGGTGTTTCGGCGGCGGACCAAATATGTTAAATTATGTGCAAGCCATGAGCTGTAACGGATAAATGCAATTTTGCATTTTAATCGCATTAGTTACTGTAATATCAAAGCACCCACATTAATTTTTGAGCAATCAAAAACCATGGCTACTCTGCCTGAATTTAAATGAACAGCATGCGGTCGTTTCAATTACCGGCCATATTCGTGCCAGTTCGTTTGCTAGATTTCAAATTGTTGTTCATGTGACCACATTATCTAATTGATATGGCAATATTTTTTTTCAACTAGCTAGAACATCTAAAAAACTATTAATGCATTGCGGTTGAACATGAATTGATGGTCGTGCGACCCGTTTAGCTTAGTCGGTATTGCAACCGACCGCGGTGTGGGCGATCTCTGGATCGATTCCCGGCGCAGGCTATCATTCGATCCCGGAGTACTGGTAAAAATGTACCCCTCACATAGAGAAACACGAGGAGTACAGAATACCCTGCAGTAATATTCACAGCAGTGATCGGCAAAAATAAAATAGATATTTTCAGACCGACCACTCTCAAAATATGAGCAGTGACATCCGAGGAAACAGAAAAGACATAATAAAATTGACGATGAATTTTTTTTCACAGTTTGTCCGCTGCGATTGTAAGAAACAAATAGGCAAGGAAGACCAGACGCCGAAACCACGAGATAAAACATGACGAATGCGAGTGGCAATTGCTATCCACAATCGCACGCGCACACCACCGTATATGAACTCCTTTGACTACCACCACACATATATTGAAAAGTGTGAAAGGTACGAAAAGTGGCCAAAAAATTGAGTATCGATCGGAAATGCTTTTCACCGACTCTAGCGCTATCAATTTCCCTACCAGTCTCGCGCGCAACGCTGTCACACGCAGGGAAGGATGAAGCGTGTTGCCAACGCTTCAGCCAAATGGATTTTGCCGCTTCGGATGCACCTGTGTGAGTCCGGACACGACCGTCTTACGTGTTCGTCTATATATGCGCATGCATATTTCATTATGGAAGAAGGCGGCGAGATCGTCGAGTCACCGATCGAACCATATATAGATTGCATACAAGGCATTTTTTTTCATCTCACCTTCTAAAGAAAGTAAATAGCCCAATATTTTTTCTTGACTTCCTGAGACTCCGTGTTCACATGTGTAACACTTGTAATGGTGAGCTCTCTAAGCGCGAATCAATGGATTCGAAAAAGCATTAACTGAGGGCGCTCACACTGTAAAAATAAGTGCAATTTAAACGCAATATAATTTTTCTTGGCTTCAATCAAATTTTTATCAATATCCAAAAATAAAGTATCCTGTTTCGGGTGTGAGACTCAGGTGGATATAAATTCTCGGCGTTAGACTACAGATTGTCGCCCATCATCTTGGAGCGCATTCCGTTTGCTAACACGTTTTTGCTGGAAGCGTCTGAAGACATTCTTGCTGGATGTCTTTCCTGTCACCGGAAAGGAGTTTTGGAACAGGAGAAGAACAACGCAGCAAGTTGAATATCATTAGATTGCTTCAAGTGCAGCTTACCAAGGGGTGTCCGCCACTATTCGATGCAAACTCGTGAACTTTTGACAACCATGCAACTCTACCCCATCATTCAACGGACCTGGAAAAATTGCGTACTCGGAACGACCATTGCAGGGTGAATAAGGGGACGACAACGCACAAAATGGCTCGATTACATAAAGACTGGCAAGCAAGATGACACTTCAATTGCTTCGAATTGCGCCTTCGAATCGACCTAATTGGAGAGCATCCAGGTGGTCACCCGGAGTCGAAAACAACTCGACCAAATACAGCACCATCAACTGTCGTCAAAATTCAAAATGGCTGTCGAAATAAAACCCACATCGACAGAGACGTGACGTCGAAAAAGGACTCTTGGCAGAATAACCAAACATTTGGCATCATATTTAAATACAGTGAGCGCCACCTATAAATGATAAGCAAGTTGCATCGCAATTGGCCATTTGAACGAGCGCTCCCGTGTACAAGCTGATCCGTGCTGGACAAATGACAGCCACCAGTAGCGTAGATCACCAATGTTGGAGAGAAACCGAGCGCCACACAAAAATTGCTAGTGCAGAGAAGATGATAGCGGGGAGGGTGGTGGAGAGAGATACGATGCGCCGCGCGGCCGACTTGATTGAACGCTTTTCGCGGCTCGATGTCACGAAGGCCCACCAGAGACCGGCCGTTTGGATCCAACGCACGCGAACTTCGCGTTCTCCCCTGTTCACACGTGTCGCAATGCGCCGGTCAACGGATATGAAGCTGCCAACCGAGCTTGGGTATCATCCCCTCCACCACCACCACCACCACTCCTGCTTCACTATTGGAACGCTCAACTCTCCCTACTCCTCTACTGCCACCCATGTTCCGACGGTCCCAACGCGCCCGCATCGTTCCTGTATAACTGGGAATGTAATTATTCAAGCGCGAGCGAACGCGCCAATCCTACAAATACACCACTCGCCAGCAGCCGATATTCATATCAAATCATTCCTCGCAGTTCTTTGTCTGCTGTATGTCTGTATACTCCTGAGCCCCCCTACTTACATACTGTATATGAGGGTTTGATAAAACTCTTCATGCGTAAATGAAAATATAAATTGTACCCTGATCATTTCAAATGCAACCACTCGCTGCAATTTAGGCTTCAATTCATCAAACGTCGAAATATAACTCACGAAATTTAAGATGATTTTAGTAACTTTTACTACTCCCGAGTCATCTGGGTGTAGGAATGAAATGAACCGGCAACATGTGTGCACGGACAGCAGCGGTTACAAAAGAACAATTGACATTTTGTGTAATTGCCTGTGCCGGCTATTGTAGTGATGACGAGCCGCGATTGGAACATTTAACTTTCACATAAAACAAATGACGTAACGAACAATAGTCGACAGCAGTGTGACATGAACCAACTAAATGAGTCCGGGTCGCCATGCACGTGCTGCATGGAAAACTGCACGCACTTCCAAAACGAAAGCAAACCGAAACGTAACAGACTCGGCCGATTAAAATTTGCACCGTACTGGACGGTTGTATGTGGTGTTGGCCCAACGAGTTGACTCTTAAAGAACAATACTTAACTTCTTAAGTAATACGCAGCGCCTCCTTAGTTATGGTTGCAATATTAAATTATCGGGAAAAGAAATGGTCGCCTAGAACATTCTTACTAATCGGTAATCACGAGATTAATCCGAACACCCCATCCCCCAATGCTTTCCAAGTAAATTAACATAAAATAACGAACCTCTAAAATAGTGTAAAGTAATTCATATGTCGATAAAATCATTTTGAAGTTGCTCAATAAAATCGTTTTAAGATGCTCAAGAAAATCTAATTTTCCTCTATGTTATTAAATACTACAAAGTATTGCGTCACGCTTGAATTGACCCAAATGTTTTACAGTTTACAGATAATAGAAATGGACAACCAAAACAAATCTCAAAAGTAGTGTAAAGTGGTTCATATATCAATAAAATCGTTTTCAAGATGCTCAAGAAAATCCAATTTCCCCATTAACTTTAAAATTCTACAAATCACGCTTGAATCGACCCAAATTTTTTACTGTTTACAAATAATATAAAGACAAATAACTACGACTAATATCTAAAATGGTGTAAATTAATTTATATATCGATAAAATCGTTTACCCTACTTCTTTGAAGAACATAACATAGTCTTAATACAATTGCAAACACAATTGTTCTTATACCGTTATGCGAAATACGTATGTACATATTTATACTTATTAAAATTGAAGATATTTTCTCGACCAGAAATTATCGTTCAACGGCTCTTACAACATTACATCTATAATGACATATTTGTACTGTACACGTTTACTTGGACGCTCGTGTACCAAGATATGAGCAGGACACTGGAATCTCATTATCAAGGTTCGAGGGAAATTCGTCTTCGTAAAGCGAAGAAGCATCGGATGTGTGGCACCGAAAACAGTTGTCGCACGATACAATAGGTGCAGGCCGTCTAGCAATTTACATATCAAATGTTCGGCAACCTCCCGTAAAAGACGGGGGAGAGCGAGAGAGAAAGCGCATAGAAACAGTTCCACTTATCCGCTATATAGACTAACGGGGAAAGGTCACGGTGGCTTAATCGAATTCACGCGCGGGGACAAAGGATCCCAATACGACAACAGTATCGTGGAGCGAACCTCAGACAACGTACAGCCTCGACCCAGCAACGAACGACATAATTATGAATGTCTCAAAATAAGATAGCAAACACAGTGGATGGGGCGTCTATCTGAGTAAACATTGGACAAAAGAGCCTATGACTTTTGTCTAGTGGGTAGATGTATACAGAATGTACGGTATGCATACCGTACATTCGGTATACATGGATCTAAACGCTGTGGGTTCGAGTAAGAATCGGTACCCCCAATGGAGATATGCATCGAAATAGTAGGGGACGGTTGGAGAAGTTTCAGGCGAAGACAACGGTAGGTCATAATGTCAAAATACATGGTTGCTCAGAAAAAAAACATGCGCCTCCAAATGTCGTTATATTTTATCACCATTTTTAAAAATAATTGTTGCTGTTTTTTATCTCCTCAATGGTCGAGGATTTCAACTTACTCAGCGAGCTACTATTCTCTAAACCTAGGCTTCTGGCCCAAGTATGGATCCAATCCGAAGGGAAGGCTATTGTATTATTTTCCTATTATATTTCTTTACTTTGAAAAATTCCGGAGGTCTCAGTCGGGAATCGAATCAGCGTTCACGGCAACAGTAGGCGAACAAACTAACCAATACATCACCGACACATCTAGCTTAGCTTAGCTATCTAAACTGATATCATTGAGGCAAGATGGCCAGACATGAACAAGTGGTACAAGTCGAACTAATCTACCTTTTTGGCGGCGTCCCCATTTTTAATTGAGCATTCCCTAGCGTCAGCAAGCGCTTAAGGAACATCGCGCAGTCACGCGTAAATCCATCCAAATCCCTGCCACACACAGCCGCGACCTGCCACAGTTTGCATGTAGGTAGACGCCCGCCCCTAAGGCCAAAGCAACGCGAGAGAGAGAGCAGTCATTTGACGATGAGTTCCCCCACGGCGCGAATTGCCGATATTTTAATTACGACCGCAATGGGAATATTAACCTAGCCGTTCGGAACGTCTGTGTTTGAACGCGCGCGGACTATATCACACAGGCGACCGTGAATGCAGTCAGTCACTCGCGAGAGATGCGCGATTGTGCCGCCCCGTGACACGAGGGGACGCCGAGCAGAGAGAGAGAGAGTGGGTTTTGATGGCTGACGTGACCCTAGAGACCGGAACTTCAGTTTATGACTATGCAGCGACATCTGCATTCGAATAGTGGTGGCGCTACGCGAACTGAGCACGAGCGATTGGGAGACTGAGGTCCTCTCGCGTTCGCTTGTCTCCCTCCGACGAGGGTTCAGTTTATTTGAAAGCAACGGCATGCACTGGCGTAAACCACGTACTCGCATGTTATCATTGCCTAATTTTTAAACGTATTTAACTAAATTAATGGTTGCTTGCATAACAGGCTGCGGTATTCGCCAATGGCTTTTAAGTGAAACTGTTGTTCAGCGAAACACCTAAAGCGCCGGCAATTGGAACAATTAATGTATACCCGGTAACCAGCCCCGGGGTGGAGGATAAGTATGTCCAATTTTTACCACTACTATCAGATACACTTCTACTATACTATTTAGTATTATACATGTATTTACAACCCCCCCCCCCCCCACCCCCAGGAGCAATTTGATAATTTGAACGTGTTGAACGTCGCCGATACTAATCCCATATTCAAACACGATTACAGCACCCTATTATGATAACGGAACGCTCGTGTAAACTTACATTTCAAATTTGGGTCTATCCATACACTGTTGCGTGAATTCCTACATCGAAGTAGAATATTGTTGAAGAATTGTTCGTAGGAGCCGTATGTAAGAACATAAAGGGTGAAGGGTCCGTGACCAAGGATATAAACGGCAACAATTGTGAACGTTCTTAATATTTTAATATGCGTGAAACATGAAGAAAATAATTAAGGGTTAACAAGGCTAGTAATGAAGACTAGACTGAATCAAGTAAACTGCACAGGGGTAGTAACAACCACGTGTGAGTGTTTACATAGGGTGACGATGCAGCAAAGATGGCGGGGTGTTGTCTTCTTCTGGTTTCCGAACTGAACAGTTTTCGCCTTCGCCGATTTAAAATATCTGCAATGGCAATCTACGAGTATAATGACAGGTGAGCTTGCCTGTACTACCAATCGCTACAGTGTGGCCACTACAGGCATGTATACGTAATAAATATATTTACGACACGGTCGTCTTTTTAGCAGGCCCAAAATTGCAGCAATAAAAATACGACGTTGCCGTAATCCAATATTGAATAAGGTGTATAAATAACGCGCGTGGTACAGCCTACCGGGTCTACGCGCGTATACTGGTACATGCATACTACTATAGGTGTAAGCGAGGCTTCTGTAACCAAATAAGGATAAAGTATATCGCGAGCGTTGGACCAAGCCCATTAATCGGGTGGCGCAAGTTATGTCAGAATAGTTTCACGAACAGCAGGAAAGATGGGCGGGGGAATGAAGAAGGGGAGAGATGGTGAATATTTAAAGCAGTTTCAATCGATCGCACCCGGATGATGCTGTACATAATAATCATGCATGCATTAGCTACCCATTTCAAATTTCCGAATCCGCGGAGTGCACAGCACATGTCCTCACAAAATTGCCACCGAAATTTAATTTTCAACTATCGGAACAACCGCGCAGGATAAATATAATTATATGCGTTTAATTTCAAGATAGAACTTTTGAGAATTTGTCCAGGATTTCAAAGATAAAATTTAAGCTTTAACGTTAATTAATGCAATTTTCCTCTCATTTTGTATTATAATTTTTTAGTTCTTAATATTGCAATAGTATACAAGTTTTTGTCTAAAAAATGACGCGTCGGTCTAAAATAACCAGCATCCAGCATCGAAACTCAACATACTCTGTACTTCTTACTGATTTGCAAGAATAGCCAACCGTAAAAGAAAAGAAAAAAATATTGATTTTACTTTAAAAAATAAAAATAACTTCAGATCATTCAGCAACTATCCCACAACACTGTATATTTATCTTGTTCAGCGAGTCTTTCCCACCGAACAACCGATTCACCGCCACCGAATGAATACCAACATTCGCGCAACGCTACAACGTGACGCGGGAGAATCAATCACGATCTAATCACACGTTATGAACATCTAATAACAGCCGCTAATCAGTGTATACATTCCACCACGGCAAGGGCGCACGCGCTCACTTCTATGAAATGATTTGCGCACTCAATCCATCCAAACATAGACGCACGTATACGCGATGCTAGTGTTGGGCATGGCGAGAACCGACAAGATTACATGTGCTGTATACACGTTGTAATGGCGGCCGAACCCCGGATAAGAGGACACGGAGCGAAGCCGGAGATTGGTGCGAGACGTTCATGAATATGCAATAGAAAAGGAAGCCGGTATACAAGTAGCTCCGAAGCGACGCTCCCCTGTAATTTAGTTAGAAAGTGACCCGGCCAAACCAAGTCACGCCGACTCGAGAATATCAGATAAGGGGTTCATGCATCGGAAACGCTATTCGCGCCCAGAAGTACACCTAGGTGGCGCTGATTTCGCCCTTCGAAACCATCGTCCAGCGATGAACCGCCAGTCTCGCAGTGGCACGTTCATCAGATGGTCACTAGAGGGCGAGGCGCGATTAGCCAAGTGAGAATGTAGCTTATGATCCGATTTTCCAGGCCCGTTCTGACTTCGACCAAAACCCAACGTCAACCAAAGTGACAACAAATTTACATTTCTGTCATCGCGATTGGACACCTCAAAAGATCAAGCCCTTGTTAGTCCAAACGAGTGCAGAAACATGTTATTCCCGTTCATAGTTATTTTGTATTTGAACTAGGTGGCCTCAAGGGCAAATGAAATGTAAAACATGAAAATTCTCAGCAAACTCTTATCAAAACAGATTACAGTGGCATTTAAAATCATCAGAGGTAAAAACGGTGAAATAAGGGATGAATAAACGGTAAATCAGATTTTTTTAAAAATCACAGTAGTGCTAATCACTACAGGATTACTACCCCTCGTGTCGCTATGGCGATATATATGTGAAGGGCAGGGAAGGGAAGGGGAATGACAGCTGTTATAGTTAGAGCTGCAGGATCCATC